>ML405001.1:0-92027 GCA_005239525.1 Nicotiana knightiana
GGGGGTTGTCTAAAATTTTCTTAAGTGAATATTTGATATTTGAACATCGATTCAGAGTCAAATTTCAGTGAAATTAGTAAGGTTGGATTCATAATTGAATGGGTTGTCGGAATTTGTAAGTTTTGTCAAAATTTGGGTTGGTTTCCTTAGGCATTATTTGTTGATTTTGAGTTGCTTTTGGATAGTTTCGAGTCGTTTGAAGGTCGATTCGCGCGAGATGGCATTTCTAGACTATGGCTTGGCCTGCTTGATATTTGATTTGGCTTGTTCAAAGTAACATATCTAAACATGGATTAAGGGTAATTAACCCTAGAATCTATGTTATATGAGATGTTTTGAGGTACTGCCCATCATTAGCCGTAAAAGTATATCCCTAAGGTCCCCAATATCATTCTTTCTTCATCGATTGCTCATTATTAACTGCCCTAGCTAGACCTCGAGGCCCACCATTCCAGCCAGCTTGAGGCCCAACTCTATGATAACATTGGTTTCCATATCTTACTTTTCTAACTCACACTTAACACTTCCTATCTAATAACTAGTATTAAGATATACCACATATTTTTAGAACCACAAAATCAAGTATAATTGTTAATACCATTTTCAAGGTAAACACTATTCCACTGTACTACATAACTCTAGCGGAGTTTATGGATTTAAAGGAACATTAGAAGGAATAGTTAGATAAAGTTTTCATCAGGCCAAGTGTTTCGCCTTACAGTGCTCCGGTTCTATATGTGAAGAAGAAAAATTGTTCCATGAGAATGTGTATTGATTATAGGCAATCAAACAAGGTTACTATCAATAACAAGTATCTACTGCCATGTGTTGATAATTTATTCAATCAGCTTAAGGGTGTTGGTGTATTCTCGAAGAGAAACTTCAGATCTCGGTACAATCAATTGATGATTAGGGCTTCAAATATTCCTACGATGGTTTTCAGGAATCGTAATAGGCATTATGAGTTCTTGGTGATGACTTTTGGGCTGACCAATGCTCCATCAACTTTCATGCGCTTGATGAACAACGCATTTCAGCCTTATTTGCCTTCCATCGTCATTGTGTTTATTGCTGATATATTAATGTATTCTCCCAGTCGAGAGGAGCATGGCCAGCATTTTGTCACAGCCCATAATCCAACTAGTCATGATGGCATATAACCCAACCTGCTAGGTAAGACAATTAACAACGATCCAATTCAATGAGAGTTACTGAGAAAACAAATGATGAAATAACTTAACTTTTATACACTACCTAAGGACTGGTGGCACAAATCATGAGCTTCTAAGATTTTGAGTTTACAAAGCTGGTATGAGATAAATACATCATCTGTTTGAAATATACATGAACAATTTAATAATTCTAAAGCTACAAGAACAAGAGGCAGCTATGAACGAAACATAGGTAACATCTTCAATGCAATCTCCCGCCATACATAGCAACATCAACATAAAAAATCTGCACGCAAGGTGCAAAAGTGTTGAAAGTAATGCTGAGCTTAGACAACAGTCAGAATCCAACACCAAAATCCAGGAACAATTCGTAACAATATAAATAAAGTAGTACAAGTAATAACTCAATATATAATGCTCAGCTCGTTAGCAGTCATGGGAAATATGCATGCTTTCAGGTATAGCAGTAAAACCCAAATCTTTCACTGAAATCACGTAAATGTGAGAATATCAAAAAACTGTGATTTTTTCCAAAAAGATTCAACAACAGATAGGATTTTTCATTATCAGATGGCATGAGGAAAGTATATCTCTATGCCTATATGTTAATGTGCATGTGAAGTCATGAATATCACAATACCATATACCACGAGGAAATGCATCCCAATGCCTTCATTCCAAGTATGCATGCCAACTGTAATGAAACTCAGTAATAAAACCATATGCATACTCTCGGAGTATGAATTCGCTCAGTCCTCACATTCACTCAGTCCTCATAGTCACTTAGTCCTCATAATCGTTCGGCACTCGCGCTCGCACTCGGTAGGTACCCGCGCTCACTGCTGGTATGTCAAATTTTGGAGGGGCGGATCCTTCCCAAGTGCTAATATAAGCCAATCATGACATGAATCAATAAATCATGTTGTGGCGTACAGCCCAATCCCATAAATATCACTCACAATCAGGCCTTCTACCTCACTCGGTCATCTTCCTCTCCAGTCTCTTTACCTCACAAATCTCATGCCAATCAGCCCAAATATTGATAATATGATCTGATACAAATGATAACGAAGGCTGAGATATGATATGCAATGAATGAGTATGACTGAGTACGTAATTGCAATTTAACCAAATAACTCAACAGCAGGATTGACCTCCAGGGTTCCCGAAAGGATACGCATGTAGTCTAAACATGGTTTCTAACATGGATCACAGCTCAATTTCTCTAGCACATAGGAATTTCATGTATAAAAACAAGGTTAGGTAACTACACTGTACCACAGAATCAACCGAGCCATAATTCACATGGTGCACGCCCACACGCCCGTCACCTAGAATGTGTGTCACCTCAAGACCAAACACATAACACGTATATTCAGGGTTTCATACCTTCAGCACCATGTTTAAAGTGTTTCTTACCTCGAACAAGCCAAATACAATACCGAGATAGCCAAACAATATTTTAGAAATGCCATCTTGAGCATATCGGCCTCCGAACATCTCAAAACTAGCTAAAAGTAACTCAAATACATCAAATAATGCCTAAGGAAACAAGCCCAATCGATAAAGGTCGAATCTTTAATCAAAAACCCAAAGTCAACCAATAAGTCAAACCCGAGCCCACACCTCGAAAGCCGACAAAACTTACATAATCCGTTAACCCATTTAATTATGAGTCCAACCATACTAGTTTCACTTAAATACGAATCTGAATCGATGATCAAAACTTAAAATTCACATTATGAAAATTTAGACAAAAACCCCCCAATTTCTCTTTTGAAATTATTAACCAAATACCAAAAAAGAGGATAGATTCATGAAATATAATCAATATCGAGTGGAGAACACTTACCCCAATCCATATGGTGAATATCGCTTCAAAAATCATCTCAATCCAAGTTCCACGGCTCCAAATATACTAAAATGGCTGAAACCCCCGAAATAGAGTATTTATAATCATTGGACGAATTAATGAATCACGATTGCGGAAATACCATCACGATCACGAAGAATAAAAATACACTGCCCTAAAATACTCTATGCAATCGCAGAACAACCTTCACGATCGCGAGGAACAACCAGTGCCATCAAAATGCAATACGTGTTCGTGATACTAGCCACACGAATGCAATGACCTCAGACGTCAAAGCTCCGCAAACGTGACCCATATAACGCGATCACGTTGATAAATTCTCCAGCACTCAGTTGTTTGGTCTTAACAGTATGTGATAGCAATTACTCATTCATGAATGCGGTTCTCAATCTCTACTAACTATGTGAGCGCGTTCATCAAGTCACGATCGCGCTAAAGAAAGTGGCCAGCTCTAGATTTCCTCTACACAATCGTATCCCCATCTTCGCGATCGCGAAGGACAATAAAGGTATTAGAAACCACTAGAAATCAGCAATGAAGACATGAAGAAATATTGTTCAAAATTAATCTGAAACACACATAAGCCCCTCGGAACCCTGTCCGAACATTCAAAAGCATCCCATAATATAACATGGACCTACTCGAGGCATCAAATCGTGCATAAAAATATCAAAACCAAGAATCGCACCTCAAGTCAAACTTAATGAACTTTTGAACTTTCAATTTTTAAAATTCATGTCGAACCATATCAAATCAACTCGGAATGAACTCAAATTTTGCACACAAGTCCCAAATGATATAACGAAGCTATTTCAATTTGCAGAACCACAATCTGAACCTGATATCATCAAAGTCAAATCTTGGTAAAATTTATGAACATTTCAAACCTTCAAATTTCCAACTTTCGCCAATTAGTACTGAAACATTATAGAAATATCCATATGCAAATCTGGGCATATGCCAGAGTCCAAAATAACCATCCGAACCTAAGAGAACCATAAAAACTCCGAGCCAAGGTCAAATGCTAAAAAGTCAAACTTGGTCAACTCTTCCAACTTAAAGCTTCCTAGTTGAGAATCATTCTTCCAAATGAATTTTGAAACCCCTGAAAACCAAAACCAATGATTCACACAAGTCATAATGCATCATATGAAGTTACTTAAGGCTTCAAATGGCTGAACAGAATTCAAATACTCAAAACAGTCGGTAGGGTCGTTACACATTTGAGGATCGTGCTCAAGACTTTGAGGGGAAGAAGCTATATGCTAAGTTCTCTAAGTGAGAGTTTTGGTTAGACTCTGTGGAATTCTTGGTTCACGTGGTTTCCACTGAGGGGATTAAGGTGGAACAAAAGAAGATTGACCCAGTTCAGAGTTGGCCCAGACCTTCTACCACTATAGAGTTTCAGAGTTTCCTTGGTTGGCTAGTTATTATCGTCGCTTTGTGGAGGGGTTTTTATTTATAGAAACCCATTTGACTAAGTTGACTCAGAATGGTGCCCATTCAATTGGTTTGACGAGTATGTGGGCTTTCAGAAGCTCAAGACTTCCTTGACTATAACTTCAATTCTAGTTTTACCTTCGGGATCGAGTTCATATACAGTCTATTGTGAAGCTTTGAACCTGGCATCGGGTGTGTGTTGATGTAGAATAGTAGGATGATTGCCTATGCTTTGCGTCAATTGAATCCCCACGAGAAGAACTAACCAGTACATGATTTAGAGTTAGCATCTATTGTACATGCGCTCAAGATTTTGAGGCATTATCATTATGGCATGTCTTGTGAGTTGTACACGGACAACCGAAGTCTTCAATACCTATTCAAGTAGAAGGATTTGAACTTGAGGAAATGCAGGTAGTTAGATCTACTAAAGGACTATGCTATCACCATTTTTATCATCCTATAAAGGCCAATGTGGTGGCCGACACCTTGAGTATAAGTAGGAGGGCATGGGGAGTCATGCTTTCATTCTAGTTCATGTGATCTATTAGCGATGGATGTTCAGGATTTTTCCAATATGTTGGTGAGTTTAGACTTTTTGGAGCCAATCAGGGTTCTTGCTTGTGTTGTATCTCAGTCTTCCTTGTCCGAACGCATCAAGGTGCGTCAGTATGATGATCCCCATTTTCTTGTCCTTAAGGACATGGTGCAACACGGTGATACTCAGGAGGTGAGTATCCATGATGATGGGTTATCGAGGCTTAAGGATCGGATTTATGTTCGTAATGTGGATGGCTTGAGAGAGTTGATTCTCGAGGAGGCTCATAGTTTACGGTATTCCATTCAACCAGGTGCTACAAAGATGTATCGTGAATTAAAGCAGCACTATTGGTGGAGAAGGATGAAGAATGACATTATGGAGTATGTAGCACAGTGGTTGAGCTGTCAGTAGGTAAAGTATGAGCATTAGAGATCTGAGGTTTGCTTCAGAGGCTAGATATTTGGAGTGCTAGTGGGAGTGTTTATGGATTTTGTGGTTAGGCTACCATGGACAGATGAGATTTGATGTTGTGTGGGTCATTGTGGATAGACCGACCAAGTCTGCACACTTCATTCTAGTCATTACTACATACACTTCAGAGAAGCTAGCTCGAATTTATTTTAGAGAGATTGTTCGCCTGCATGTGTACCTCTGTCTATTATGTTAGATCGAAAAACTCAGTTTGAATCACATTTTTGGAGAACTGTTGTAACAAATCGGCCGGTCGCTTCATGTATTGTAGCCTTATTCCCCTATTTATTTCTTTTCTGTGTTATTTGTGGTTGTGTGACCTACCGAAGTGGTTGGTTTGGCTCCAGAGATATTTTGGAGTGAATTGGGACACAGAGTCTCAAGGTTACAAGTTTAGGTTAGAATAGTTGACCGGTGTTTGATTTTTTTGTAAACAACTTCAAAATAGAGTTTTGACGGTTTCCATAGATTTGTATGGTGATTTCGACTTAGGCGTATTTTGAGGCTCATAGGTTGTGATGATTTTTGGCGAAGTTGAAAAGTTGAAGGTTGGGAAGGTTGAATGTTTTGACCGGGAGTTGACTTTGTTGATACCGGGATTGGATTTAAGTTCTGGAAGTTTGAATAGGTCACTTATGCCATTTGGAATAGTGTGCAAAATTTGTGCTCATTCGGAGTTGGTTTGATATGATTCAGCATTAGTTTTAAAGTTGGAAGTTCATTGGTTTCATTAGGCTTGAATTGGGGTGTGATTCATAGTACTGATGTTGTTTAATGTGATTTGAGGTTTTGAGTAAGTTTGTATAGTGCTTTAGGACTTGTTGGTACGTCTGGATGGGGTCCCGGTGGCCTCGGGTGTGACTCGGGTGGTTGGGAGATTATCTTGGACCTTGAAGAAATGTTGAAGCTTGGAAGTTTTGGTGTGATCGCACCTGCAAGGGTATTTCTGCAGGTGTGATGCTGCAGAAGTGTCCATATGATCAGAGGTGTATGTTTGGATGGGGCTGGTAAAGGTCCCAGGTGCGAAGGGTTGACCACATCTGTGAGCTCGGAGACACAAATGAATAGTCGCAGAAACGGAAGAAGACAAGCAAGTTAGGACCGCATATGCGAAAACATCCTGCATGTGCAAACCTTCAGAATCAGGATTTGGGTTGTAGAAGTGATGGGGCAGAACTTAAGTGAAATGCACAGAAGCGCAATTTTATACCGCAGAAATGGTACGTGGACCGCAGGTGTGAAACCCCTGGCAGGTTTTTATGATCGAAGAGTTAGAATGTTTCTCATTTTGGGAGATTTGGAATTCGGCTAAGGGAGATTTTTGAAATGGTTTTTGCTACAATTGAATAGATAAGTGAAGTTTAATCCCTTTTGTTGATAAATATTGATTACCCATTGATTAATACACCTAGATTATGTGAATTTGAAGTGAAATTTGGGGATTTTAGACCATGGTATTGGAGACTGAGATTTGAAGATTTGAGGTTTGATTTTTAGATAGAATTGGATGAAATTAGTATGGTTGGAATCATAATTGAATGGGTGTTCTATTGGTGAATTTTGTCAGATCTCGAGGTGCGGGCCTGGGGTTAACATTTTTGTTGACTTTGCATATTTGATACAAGACTTTAGCTTTATCATTTGAAATTGTTTCCTATGGATATTGTTGATGGTATTATGTTATTTTGGTTTTATTCGAGCCATCCATAGTTTGATACGCGAGCAAAGGGTTTGTTAGAGGATTGATTTGGCTTGCCTGAGGTATGTTTCTTACCTCAATGGTTGAGGCACTAGTTTCTTGGATTATTTGTGGTAGCTATGTGCTCTGAGTGCGCGTATGTGTGGGGTTTGAGCCATGTGCGAGCACCAGGGTAATTATCCATGTGCGGGTAGTGCTTAGGCTATGATATGCCAAGAATTTGACTGTTAAGCTCTAAGCTATAATGTTGTGAACTATTTGAGCCATATTTGAGGTTACATAGAGGCAAATTCTTGGAATGAAATTGTTAATTACTATTTTTATGATGAAATTACTGATTTGAGCTATGATAGCATACTTTTCACATGCCTACACTTTAGCATGTCATTTATACCAGGCAAGGAGCATGACATCTGTTATCCATTCATCATATACATGTAGTCTCGTATCTTTGCTCTTGTGTGATATGATTTGGAGTAGATGCATGTGACCACGCCGGGCAGATTGTGTTGGTACGCATGTGACCATGCTGGGCAGATTGTGTTATGCATGTGACCACATCTGGCGGATTGTACTATTATGCATGTGACCATGTTGGGCGGATTATGATATTGAGCATGTGACCACGCAGGGCCAGTTGCACTTTGAATTAGATGTGCTTGCATGTGGATACGGATCCATCCCCCTAGGGTCACCCTCTCATGTGCCTTCTTGATGGTGTACACGCGGATATTGAGGAAAATTGATTATTGGTTTGGTACGTAAATTGAATTGTTGAGGAAAATATGGCAAGTGTTTGTTTTTTATTTGCATTTAATGTTTACGTGCAATTTTCATGGTTATTTACCTCATTCATTTGCATATCACCCTTGTATGTTGTATCATTTGCTAAGTAGAGTACTTGAGTAGTTATACACACGCACACACAGACACTTCTGTTTGTGCTTTACACTTGATCACGTTATTGTTATGTACTTGTTTAATTGATGAAACTCTGCAGGTTATAGCAAGTATCACTTATAATTCTTGCTTTTTTTACCTCACCGAAGTTAGTTATGATACTTTTTGAGTACATTGGGTTGGTTGTACTCATACTACACTATGCACTTAATTGTGCAGATCCAGGTGTTGGGACTAGCTATCAGTAGCTGCACACTCTCCCGCAATCTTTGCGTCTCTTTTTTTTATGTATTGTTGACTTTATTTCATATAGTATTATATTTGGTAATTTCGGATTTGTATTCCTATATTAGAGCTCATGAATCTATGTTACCAGTTCTAGGGATTTATCATGTATTAGCGGTATTATGTATTATTGATATTTCATACTTATGTTATTCTATAAATTATGTTATTTTGGTCCTTTAACATTATGTCTAGCTTGCCTAGTAAGTGTGTTAGGCGCCATCAAGACGGGTTGGGATTTTGGATCGTGACGGTCGTGTATTGTGAGTTGGGCACACGGGTCGAGCTGAATATGACATTTTATCCCCTAGACGAATGGGTTGTCCGAATGTACTATTCAAATCTTGGAGGATATGTTGCAATACTATGACATTTATTTCGGGGGCCAGTGGGATCAGTTTCTACCATTAGCATAGTTCTCCAACAATATTAGCTACCAGTCGAGTATCCAGATGGCTCTGTACGGAGCCTTATATGGTAGGTGATGTCACTTTCTAATTCGTTGTTTTGAGCCTAGGGAGGCTAGATTTTTTGGCACTGATTTGGTTTGTGATGCTTTGAAGAAGGTGAAATTGATTCAGGAGAGGCTTCGTACAATGTAGTCAAGGCGAAAGAGTTATGTGGATAAGAAGGCTTGTGATGTGATATTTATGGTGGGTGAGAAGGTTCTACTTAGTGTTCCATCCACAAAGGGTGTGATGAGGTTCGGGAAGAAGGGAAAATTATCCCTCAATACATTGGTCCATTTGAGGTTTTGGAGAGAGTTGATGAGGTGGCCTACAGACTTGCTTTGACCAACTTATTAGGAGTTCATCTGACGTTTCATGTTTCCATGCTTCGGAAGTACTTTGAGGAACCATCACATGTGTTAGATTTCATCTCAGTGTAGTTGGACAAGTATTTGACTTATGTTGAGGAGCTGGTGGCCATTTTTGACAAGCAGATTCCAAAGCTAAGGTCGAAGAACATTGCATCGGTGAAGGGTCAATAGAGAGGTCAACATGTTTAGGAGGCAACTTGGAAGACTGATCATGATATGTGGTGTCAATATCCTTATCTTTTTTATTTCTTAAGTATGATTCTAGACTCGTTCGAGGGTGAATATTTGGTTAAAAGGGGAGAATGTACCTACCTGGCCGGTTGTTTTGTGTATTTGAGCCCCCTTTCCCCATTTGAAGCTTATCGAGATCTTCATTATTGATTTGTGGCATGCGAGGATGGTTAGTTTGGTTTCGGGAAGATTTTGTATTGAATTGGAACACTTAGTTCTTAGGTGGGAAGTTTCAGTTATAAGAGTTTACCGGGGTTTGACTTTTGAGAAAACGGCCCCAGTATGATGTTTGATGGTTCCAATAGGTTCGTGTGGTGATTTTTGACTTAAGCATATGCCCGAAATTTAATTCGGAGGTGCCTAGGATGATTTGGCTTTGTTTTCCAGAAGTTGGAAATTTGAAGGTTTAGAAATTTTATAAGTTCGACCATGGGTTGACTTAGTGGCTATTGGGTTCGGATTGTTGTTTCAAGAATTGGAATAGGCCCTTTTTTCATTTAGAACTTGGGTTCAATGTTTGGCGTCATTCTTGTTTGTTTGGTAGGAATCAGACGCTTGGTTTTGCATATTGAAGTTCTTGAGTTTCATAGTTTGCATCATGCATTTTGGTATTCGATTAATGGTTTTATTGATGTTCACCCCAGCAAGCAAGTTTGTATGAGGTTTATGTACTTTTGTGGAGGTTTGGTGTGGGGCCCGAGTGGCTCGCGTGAGTTTCGAAATGATGTCAGAGTGTTTTCATTAGCTACCGGTATTGTTGACCGCATTTGAAGTGGCCTTCTCTTATTTGTGATTGGAAGGCTTCCAGGGTAGACTTCACATTTGCGAGGATATTGGTTGCTTTTGCTTATGGAGTATGGTAGCTTATGATTCACAATTACGAATATCCTATAGCATTTCTGACACTGGTGGTCAGGAGGAGCATCGCATTTGCAATGTTTGTGGTCACATTTGCGAAATTTTCTGGGGTAGTCCTGCTTCGCATTTGTGAGACATGGATCGTATTTTCGGAGGTCGCAATTGCAAACCTCTTATCACAAATGCGACATATATAGCTCGTTTATGGCTGGGTATTTCGGGACTTAGGCTTATTTTATCACATTTTGAGCCCTAGACTTAGTGAGGGGCGGTTTTTGAAGAAAATTTTCACAAATAGCTATTGGTAAGTGATTTTCACTTAATTTTGATATTATATCTTCATTTCTTATTGATTTTTACACCAAAATCATGAGATTTAAAAGAAAATTTTGGGGATTTTGACTATGTTTTGAAAAATAAAAATTTAAGATTTGGGAGTCGATTTGGACTCGGTTTTGAAATTTTATCATATTTTTAGATTCATGGGGTTATGGACAGTCGCGATCTCCCCCCGACTCAGGTTTTGACTGTGTGGGCTTGGGGTTGACTTTTTGCAGATTGGGTAAAGATTGGGCCTTAATTGTTTAGAGTTGATTCCTTTAGCATTGTTTGATATTAAGTCATTTTTTGGCTAGATTTGAGCATAACCGAGGAAAAATTTAAAGGAAAGACATTTTTGGAGTACTGAATGGGCTTGTTTGAGGAAAGTATCTCGCCTAAAATTTTATGGGGGAATACCCTTTAGGATTTGACCTTAATTGCCTATTTGTATTATGTGAAAAGAAGCATGTACACGAGGTGACAAGCATGTACACGGGCTTATGTATGGTTTATGATCGGATTAGACCTTAGGTTATTAATATGCCTTAATTTGGGAAAGGTTTCTATATGAAACATGCTTAATCACATTGTGGCTTCGTGAAAATGATCACTACAAGTGTGTTGTCGTAGTAATGCTTCATATGTTGAACACCTATCCGCATTTTATATGTTTATGTCTTTGTGCACCTTATTGATAAATTATGAGCTTATACCTTTGATGAGGTTTTGGTATTATTGCTTTATGATAATTGTGGCACATGTGAACATGTCGAGATTGATTGGGGCTGTCACCCCGAGGTCTTTGTTATGCGGTTGTGTGTATAGTTGTGCGCGCTGGGCGGAAGGGTGGCATTTTCACGGGTTGCCCACGTGGAAAAATAAGGGTGGAAATATACACATGTGGAGAAATAAGAGGCATTTCATTGTTATGTGCACATGCGGCGATACAAGAGTGGAATTATTGATGATGTTATATAATGATTCGGGTGTGTTGTAAGATCCCGGAAAATTTCGCTGTCTAATTTAAGGTCTTGTGATGTCGAGTTAGGCTGAAGTGTTTAGAAATAGTAAATTTATGCTCGCCGCGGTTCAGACTTTTTGGATTGAAAAGTATGTTTTTGGGCTGAAGGAAAACGTTTTGGAAATAGGTGCATTTTTTGCGGTCCATTACGCGGCCGCATAATCACTCTGCGGACCGCATAATGACCGCAGAGTGAAGAAGAAGCTGGCTTATGTTGAAGGCCATTATACGGAACACTATGTGACCTCATATTAGGTCTGCGGTGCATTTTGCGACCACATAATAGGTCTGCGGACCGCAGACCTACCGCAAACCCGACCTGAACCCCCCAGTTCTGAGCATCAATTATGCGACCACTTTGCAGTCCACATAATCATTATGCGACCGCAGATCTGAGTCGGAGTGTCCATTTTTTATTTTTGTAACCCCCACCCTATTTTAATATATAAAGTTTGGGGCTTCATTTGGGGCGATACTTTGATCATTTTAGAGAGAGTTGAGAGCAATATAGAGAGATAAAGCTCAACCTACACACTAAAACACATCAACCATGCAAAAATCTTTGAAGATATTCAAGTGAGGCAGCTAATTCTTGGCCCTGAGAGGTAAGGCTTCATCACCCTAAGTCTTAATTTCGGAAATCTAGTAAAAAGGGGATAACTAGGAAGACAAATCTTGGGTGTGGGGATGGATATCTTGCATGCATGTGTTCTTAAAAAATATGGGGTGGTTGTGAGCTAAGAATGGGTTGAGGGGTGGTAGAATCTTTCATAAAAAGGGGCTTAAAAGCCTTACTACACATATAGTGTTTCATGGAATGCTCTAGCGAGCTAGAATTACAATTATCTTTCTAACTTTGGGTTCAATTTTGTTGAATTATTGGAATAGATTGAGGCTGCTAAACTGTAATCGTCTAAAAGTACTAAAGAAAGCTCAACCAGGTATGTTGGCTAAACTTTATCTCTCGGAATGGAATGCTGTAATGTTTTCCGTAAAGTTTAAGTATAATCGGCTCAAAATTTCTAATTTATACATTTCGGATCATCCCGTATGAACTTATAAACTTGATTATTCCGAATGAGCTTGTTGACGAAAGATAGAGGTTTAAAGTTGTAACGACCCGGCCGGTCGTTCCGAGAGTTTAGCCCCGATTACCCCGTTTCTGCTTCATATTATCTGGTTTAGCTTCATTTATGTGTGTTGGGCCGGTTGGTTCCGGTTCAGAGTGGTCATGGTGAGGATTGAGGCAATTAGTCTCTCAAGGTAGCCTAATAGTTGAGAAAGTCAACTAAAAGTTTCTTATTGGTAAATGACCTCAGAATGTGGATTTTATGGCTTGGATAGCTTCGTTAGGTGATTTGGGACTTAGGAGTGTGTTCAGAATATTTTTGTGATGTCCAGAGTAGAATTAGGCTTGAATTGGTGAAAGTTAGTTTTTGGCGATTTCCGACCGGCAGTGAAAAATAGGCTATCGGGGTCGGAATTGAATTCTAGAAGTTGGAATAGTTTCGTAATGTCATTTTGGATATGTTTGCAAAATTTCAGGTTAATCGGAGGTGTTTTGGTTGGTTTCGACGTATTTGGCAAAATTTGGAAGTTTCAAAGTTCTTAGGCTTGAATTTGATGTAAATTTGGTGTTCTCGTATTTTTTTTTTGATGTTTCGAAGGCTCGACTAAGTTTGAATGATGTTATGGGATATGTTGGTATGTTCAGTTGAGGCCCCGAGGGCCTCGGATGTGTTTTGGATGGTTAACAGACCAACTTTTGGCTTGAATTCTGGGCAGATTGCTGCTGGTGTAAGGTTCTAGTTTCCTTCTACGCGATCGCGTGAGAATGTTTGCGATCGCGTAGGGTTAATTGATGAGGCATGATTTTTGTTAATCATGATCGCATGGAATGGTTTTCGATCGTGTGAGTATGAGTGTTTGGTCAGTGCGATTGTCAGGTCTGTTTGCGATCGCGTAAAGTTAAAGAGGCGCGTCGGTGAGTTGAGCTTTGTTCTTCGTGATCGTGTGGAATGGTTTGTGATCGCATGGGTTTAAGTCTTTATGACTCGCGATCATGTGAGGATGTCTGCGATCACGTAAGGTAATTTGATGGGGCAGTAGATTTGGTCTTCGTGATCGCGTGCCGATGTTTACGATCGCAGTGACAGAATTATTTTAGCTGGGCAGAATGTTTAAAAGGCCTGAAGTGCGAATTTGGTTTACATTTTCCCCATTATTGCATGCGAGTTGAGAGTTATTTGAGAGGGATTTGAAGGAAATCAAGGGAATCAATTGGAAGTAATATTTTCAACTTCATAACTCATTTTTATGT
Organism: Nicotiana knightiana; assembly: GCA_005239525.1. Taxonomy (NCBI): domain Eukaryota; kingdom Viridiplantae; phylum Streptophyta; class Magnoliopsida; order Solanales; family Solanaceae; genus Nicotiana; species Nicotiana knightiana. The sequence goes on from ML405001.1 coordinate 13,953, forward strand.
CAATTCCTAAGTGATTAAACCATAAAAAATCTGGAATTGAACCAAAGTTGGGGAAGAAGGGTGCATGGAAAATTTATTTTTCTTTTGAGGATTTGAGTGGGCAGTTGTGGTCCGATTTTGATGTTCTTGGTATGTACAGACTCGTGGGAGGATAAGGGTTCTTGTGATGTAATTTTTATCGGATTCCGAGACATGGGCTCCGGGCTCGGATTTGGCCAATTTCGAGATTCTTGTATAATTTGATAAATTTCGATTGTGTTGAGTTCCTTTGATATATATTGATAATGTTAACTGGTTTTGGCTAGATTTGGAGCAATCGGGAGCCAATTTGAGGGGCAAAAACATAGCGGACTAGTGTTATGGCCCGGTAGAGGTAAGTAATGGTCTTAAATCTTATCCCGAGGGTATGGAACCCCGGACTACATATTTTCTCACTGATTTTGGAAAGGCGCACATGTCGGATGGCGAGTATGTGGCGCGTACTAATTTTTGGATTGGACTAGGTCCTCTCGGCGGCAACTAATGAGTTGCATATTTACTCAAAACCTTATGTTAAGTTATGTTCCAAAGATTTGTGAAATATTTGGGATATAAGCCGTGTTTGGGGCCTTGTGCCGATCTGTTTAGACCCTTTGAGGGCTTTTTACTGGTGTTTTCCTCACTATTTATTGATGATTTCACTCAGCATCATTGTGCATACTATTTTATTTGAAACTCAACATGATATACACCGCTTTGAGATTTAAACTGATGTGTTTGGGTCGAGTACCCTAATTTTTTACTGATTCTCCAGAGGGGCCTTTCGAGTGGTTCTGCTGAGTGTGGCCGTGGGCCAGAGTGATGGTGAGGTGTTGAGTGAGGACGAGGGCCTGATTGTGAGGATATTTATGATTTGAGACAGTCCGAGATCCTGAGAGTGATTGATGCCATGATTTGGCTGTTTATTTAGCGCTTGGGATGAAGGAGCCCCTCCGAAGACGGAGTCTGTACACACCCCCGGTGAGCGCAGGTACCTACTAAGTGCGAGTGCCGAGTGATGAGTGATAGAGAGGCACGAGTGACTGTGAGGTGCTGAGTGACTGATTATGAGTGAATGTGAGGCATGCCCGAGGAGATGATTATGATACATGTTTTGCCCGAGGGGATGATTATGATATATGTTTTGCCCGAGGGGCTACTGATGATTTTACTACTTTCACTCTGAGTTATGAAATATGTTTTGCCCGAGGAGCTACTGATGATTTACTACTCACACTCTGAGCTTATGAAATATGTTTTGCCCGAGGGGTCTTTACATGATTCATTTCGTGTTTATACTAAACCTTTCGGTTGAAGTTGTTGAAAAATATACTTTCCTTAAATGATTTTTTTGAAGATGATTTGAGACATGATGATTTCACAAATCTATGTTATACTGTTGGGAAGAAAGGCTATGCCTCTTGCGATTTGATAACATTGATTTTATGTGTTTCTTGCTGCTCAGACCTGATTTATTTTCATTACTACTGAGTTGGCGTACTTACATTACTCCCTCCACCTTGTGTGCAGATTCAGGTGTTAGGGCAGGGTGAGCTGTCTATCTATTCCAGAGATCCTCGGAGGTTTGCGAGGTGGTTGTATGCGTCCGCAGTCCTACTCCCTCTCTTGTTAAATATTATAGAATTTATTTTTGTTGAGTTGTATATTTATGTAGATGCTCATGACAAGTGACTCCGGGGTCTTGGGGGTTGTATTTAAATGTTCAATATAGATTTCTCTGTTTATAAATGTTTAAAGGAACCTTTATGGGAATTTATTATGATTTGAGTGAAGTTTTGGCTGGCCTAGTTCCATGATAGGCGCCATCACGACTGGCTTAGATTTGGGGTCGTGACAAAAGTATGGTTGCTTATTAAAATAGTATGTCTTTGAGTCGTATTCTAAATGAAAACTAGTATACCAATTGACTGAGGAAAACTCGAGGTACTTATTACTCCTAAATGCTCGTATGTGTAATAAATGCCTTGATTGAGTGACTTTAGCCGATGATAAACTATAAAGATACTTGAAAACGAAGTAAATAAACTGGGGAAATAGGGTGTGGATAACATATATACTTGTGCCTAGCGAGGCCTATGAAATGCGAATATATATACATATATATATATATATATATATATATATATAGTAGATTGCGAGACGAGCCTAGACTCAACTGTTTTAAGATGACATTTCAAACGTGCTTGTGTTGTAAAAAATTTATGTGTAATAAGTATTCAAATGTTTCCCCGTCATACTATGTTGTTACTTGGTGATGTGTTAAAGTTATGGAATGTGTGTTGGATTGCGTAAGCATGTGAGAACCTTTATATGCCCATGATTCATGTTTTCGCTCGTGTGTACTGACATCTTGAATTGAAAGGATTGTTGGTGAAATTGATATTAATGTGAAATGTGTGTGAAAAATATGGAATGAGATGATTGATGGAAAAATAGAAATGTCTTGAGTAAGACAGCATAGCCGATCGGGCTGAGATCGGACACCATGCCGCACACATGGCAGTATTGTGCAGAAAAACAACAGAAATCGAAATTGAAACGGGAATTGATATTGTGGAAAAATGTCTCCAAGGGAGATGACCTTGCCGGTCGGGTCCTGACCGGACTCCGTATCAAGAGCACGGTGGTATTATGAATAGTTGAATTGTGAACAGTGGTATTGTGGATAGTGGTACTGTGGATTGTGGTATTAGCAGTACTAAAGATCTCCCTACTAAAAATGTGTATTACATTCGTATTTCGAAGATTGTTATGTTTCAATTGTGCATGACGATATTATTGACTATGATTTGTTGTTTCTATGGATTTCCTTTTCTTGTATGGTTATTCTATTTTGAAAGATAATTTTTAGCTTTACATACTAGTACTATTCGACAGTACTAACGTCCCTTTTGCTGGGGGCATTGCATCATTAATGGATGCAGGTGGTTCCACAGTAGGCGGCAGTGATCATCGATAGCGGTACGTTCCTTACAGCTAACTTTGTGATCCCTACTTCATTTCGGGGTCCTATGTCATTTGGTTATTGTGCACTTTCCATTTGAGGTATAGCCGGAGCCTTGTTGCCGGCATTTCCATATTTCTCTTCAGTTGTATTTAGAGGCTCTGTAGATAGGTTGTGTGTCACGACCCCAAATCAACAAGGGTCGTGATGGCGCCTATCGTAACTAGGCTAGCCCTATGACATAACGAAATCAACATTTTTCCGTTTATAACACATATATACTTATATTCCGATAAAGATTTCCTTTAGGACAAGTTCAACAAGAAAATAATAACCCAAACGATCAAAATCTAATACCAACCCAGACCTCTGGAGTCAACTGTCATGACCATCTAGGACTATAAATACAATGAACAATAAAGTGACTAGCTACAACAAAAGTCTGAAGTACGAAAGACAAAACTATGAACTGGGGAAACGAAAGGAGGTCAGCTGGGGACGCTGAGCAGCTACCTCGATCCTCGAACAAACTCCAAACACGTTCGAAAATCAACTAGCGAGATGGTCCGGGGTTTCATACCCTCAGGTTTAGAGTAACAATCGTTACATACCTCAAAACAGACCAAAAGCTACTCTGCAGTGCTCTTTCCCCTCAAATTGGCTCCCAAATGCTCCGAGTCTGTCAGAATCAGGTTAATAACATCAAATACGCTATAGGAACAAAGCCCAATCAAAAACTATCAATTTTAGGCACAATTCCCGAAATTGGCCAAACCCAAGCCCCAGGCCCACGTCTCGAAATTCGATTAAATCACAAAACTATAATCCTCATTCCCCCACGAGTCTACCCATACAAAATTTACAAAAAAATCCGACCTCAATTTCCCACTCAAATCATCAAAACAAATTTCAATTCTTCCTCCCATTTTTCCCCAAGTTCTACTTTGATTCCTTTACATGATAAAAATCAAAACTAATTCATGAAATTAAACCAAAAGTGATTGAAGAACACTTACCACAAGAATCCCACTAAAAATCTCGTCCAAATCCTCCTTCTCCCGAGCTCTTTAGTGTTCTTTTGAGTTATGGCCAAAATCCCCTGTTCTTCTAAACTTAAACTCTCTGCCCAACTATTTCCTTCATCGTGATCGCGGAAATTGCCTCGCAATCGCGAAGCACAAAATGGACTGGCCCCCAACTTACCTTATGCGATCGCAGGAACACACACACTATCGCGGATAACCAGCTCCTAAAGCAAATCGATCGTGACCCTTACTACGCGACTACGTAGAGAAATTCCCTCCCCTCACGACTGCTCCAAATCCTTCTTCGCGATCGCGACCTTAGCCACGCGATCGCGGTAGCCAACTGGACAGACCCTCGCAATCGAAGACCCAAAATGACAATCACATAGAAAAAATTTCCCAGTTGCCCTCAACAGACCTACGCGATCGCAGCCCCACCCTTGCGATCGCGTAGAAGGAAACCAACAACAGAAATTGCACCAGCAACAACAGTCTCCTTAAAGCCAAACACACTCCGATAACTACCCGAAACTCACCCAATGCCCTCGGGATCTCAACCAAAATTCCAACATATCACATAACCTAATTCAAACTTAGTCGAGCTTTCAAAACACCAAAAACAATGCAAAACACCAAAATCACATCAAATTCAAGCCTATGAACTTTGAAATTTCTAAATTTCGCCAAAGATGCCGAAACCATCCAAAACAAGCCCGATTGACCTGAAATTTTGCACACACATCCAAAATGACACTACCAACCTGTTCCAACTTTCGTAATTCCATTCCGACCCCGATAGCTAACTTCCCCCTACGCTATCGGAAATCGCCAAAAACTCAACTTCGCCAATTCAAGCCAAATTCTACACCGGACATCAAAACCACATTCCGAACACACTCCTAAGTCCCAAATCACCTAACGAATCTATCCGAGCCATAAAATCTACATTCTGAGGTCGTTTACCAATAAATCAACTCCCAGTTGACTTTTCCAACTATTAAGTGAATTTAAGAGACTAAGTGTCTCAGTTCTCACCATGACCACTCCGAGCCCGAACCAGCCGACCCAACACAACATAAATAGGCTGAGAAACATATGATAAAGCAGAAACAAGGAAAACGGGGCTAATCTCAAGGAACGACCGGCCGGGTCGTTACATCCTCCCCCTCTTAAACAAATGTTCGTCCTCGAACGGGTCTAGAAACATACCTGGAGTCTCAAATAAGTGAGGATACCTGCTTCATATCTCCCACTCGATCTCCCAGGTGGAATCCCCCACCGGTTTTCCTCTCTACTGAACCTTCACTGAATATGACAACCCAAGATAGCCACTGGCTCTACCTCATATGACATATCACCCTCGAGCTGAACCGTGCTGAAGTCTAAAACATCAGACGGGTCACCAACATACTTCCGGAGCATCGAAACATGGAACACCAGATAAATACTCGATAAGCTGGGAGGCATGGAAAGTCTATAAGCCACCTCTCCAATCCTCCGAAGTACCTCAAATGGACCAATGAACCGGGGACTCAGCTTTAACCTCTTCCTGAACCTCATAACACCCTTCATGGGTGACACCTTCAGCAGCACCTTCTCCCCAACCATGAAAAACACATCTCGGACCTTCCGGTCCGCATAACTCTTCTACATAGACTGTGTCGTGCGAAGCCACTCCTAAATCAACTTCACCTTACCCAAGCATCCTGAACCAAGTCTGTGCCCAATAGCCTAGCCTCGCCCGGCTCAAACCAACCAACCGGAGATCTGCACCTCCTACCATATAAAGCCTCATGAGGAGCCATCTGGATACTCGACTGATAACTATTATTATATGAAAACTCTGCGAGTGGAAGAAAATGGTCCCATGAACCCCGAAAATCAATGACACAGGCACGCAACATATCCTCCAAAATCTGAATAGTACGCTCCGACTTCCCGTCGGTCTGAGGATGAAACCCTGTGCTCAACTCAACCTGAGTACCTAACTCCCTCTACACGGCCCTCCAAAACTGAGATGTGAACGGAGTACCTCTATCACAAATGATAGAAACTGGAACCCTATGCAATCGGACAATCTCCCTGATGTAAATCTCAACTAACCTCTCCAAAGAATAAGTAGTACCAACAGGAATGAAGTGTGCAGACTTGGTTAGCCGATCCACAATAACCCATATAGCATCAAACCTCCTCAAAGTCCGTGGGAGCCCAACTACAAAATTCATGGTGATTTGCTCCCGCTTGTTCTCTGGAATATCTAATTTCTGAAGCAATCCACTCGGTCTCTGGTGCTCATACTTGACCTGCTGACAGTTGAGAAACCGAGCCACGAACTCAACAATATCCCTCTTCATCCGCCTCCATTAATAATACTATATCAGATCCTGGTACATCTTTGCGGCACCTGGATGGATGAAATACCGTAAACTATGGGCCTTATCTAGAATCAAGTCTCGAAGTCCATCTATATTGGGCGCGCAAATCCGGCCCTGCATCCTCATGACCCCATCATCACCAATAACCACATCCCTGGCATCACCGCGACGGACCCTGTCCCTAAGACCAAGCAATTGTGGATCATCATACTGGCGAGCTATAATCTGATCATAAAGAGAAGACCTGGAGGCTGCACAAGCCAATACCCGCGGGGGCTCTGATAGATCCAATCTCACCAACTGACCCACTAAAGCCTGAACATCAAGTGCTAAAGGTCGCTCTGCTGCTGGAAGATGGGCTAGACTCCCCAAACTCTATGCTTTACGACTCAGGGCATCGGCCACTACATTGGCCTTCCCCTACAAAACGGCGATAGTACCCTGTCAAACCAAGCAAACTGTGAATCTCGATAGCCGATGACGGTCTAGGCCAGCTCTACACTACCTCTATCTTTTTTGGATCAACCTGAATACCCTTAATGGACACCATGTGCCCCAAGAACGCTACTAAATCAAGCCAGAAACACTTCCAAAATTTTGCATACAACTTCTCCTCCCTCAAGGTCTGAAGCACAACTCTCAAATGCTGCTCATGATCCTCCCGAGATCAGGAATACACCAAGATATCTTCAATAAACACGATGACGAAAGAATCCAGATAAGGCCAGAATACACTGTGCATCAATTGCATAAAGGTTGTTGGGGCATTGGTCAACCCGAATGACATAACCAAAAACTCATAATGACCATATTTAGTCCTGAAGGCAGTCTTCGGATGTCAGGCCGCTGAATCTTCCACTGATGATATCTAGAATGCAAGTCAATCTTGGTAAATACCCTGGCACCCTACAATTGATCAAACAAGTCATCTATAAGGCATAGGATATCGGTTCTTCATTGTAACCCTGTTCAGCTGCCGATAATCAAGACACATGCGCATAGAACCATCTTTATTCTTCACAAACAACACCGGTGCACCCTAAGGTGACACACTAGGCCGAATGAACCCCTTGTCTAGGAGTTCCTGAAGCTGCTCCTTTAATTCCTTCAGCTCCGTTGGTGCCATACGATAAGGTGGAATATAAATAGGATGAGTGCCTAGCACTAGGTCAATACCAAAGTCAATGTCCCTGTCAGGTGGCATCCCTAGCAGGTCTGCAAGAAACACGTCCGGAAAGTCACGGACCACAAGAACCGAATCAATAGCGGGAGTCTCACCGATAACATTCCTCACAAAATCCAGATATTATAAACACCCCTTCTCAACCATACACTGGGCCTTCAGGTAGGAAATCACTCTGCTAGGCACATACTCAGCAGAACCTCTACACTCAACCCTAGGATGTCCTGGCATAGCTAGGGTCACGATCTTAGCGTTACAATCAAGAACATCATGACACGAACATAACCAATCCATGCTCAATATCACATCAAAATCGACCATGCTGAGTAACAATAGGTCCACTCGGGTCTCCATACCCCCAATAGATATCACACATGGCCGATGCACACAGTCCACAACAATAGTATCGCCCACCGGAGTTGACACATGGACATACGTAACTAGAGACTCACAGGGAATATCCATAAAATGGGCAAACTATGATGAAACATAGGAATATGTAGAACCAGGGTCAAATAAAGCCAAAGCATCTCGGCGACAGACTGAGACAATACCTGTGATCACTGCATTGGCGGCCATAGCATCTGGCCTGGCTGGAAACGCATACATACGGGCCTGACCTCCACCTGCTCGACCTCCCCCTCTAGGTCGGCCTCTAGCTGACAGACTACCACCCCTGGTTGCCTGGTTGGGTGGTGAAGTAACTAGAGCTAAAGTCAAAAGTTGGCTCCTCAACTGAGATAGACCTCCAAGAAGATGAGGACGCTACCTCCTAATATGCCCGAACTCTCCACACTCATAACAACTCCCTTGAGCTGGAGACGGGGACTGAAAGGAACCCCTAGCACCAGAATGGCCACTAGAAGAACCATGCATAGAGGAACCCTAAACTGATGGTGCTCGAGCTGCACTTTGGGCGGGAAGGGCGCTGAATGAAGAATGGCTCGGCTGAGAACTGCAGGGACCATACCCCGAAGATACACCACCATAAGCTCGGCGAACTGGCGGAGGATGCCTGAATGGACGACCTCTACCATGTTGAAACTGCCCCTTGGAAGGAGCACCACTAGAAACACCCGATCCACGAGGCCTCTTGGCCTCCCTCTCCTCCCGCTCCTGGTGGCGAACCGACTCAATATCTCGAGCAATATCAACAACTTGCTCAAAGGTAGCACCTCATACCCTCTCCCGAGTCATAAAAAGGTAGAGCTGATAAGTGAGGCCATCCACAAACCTCCTAATCCTCTCCCTATTAGTAGGGACCAACTCGGTGGCATGACGAGCCAACTCTGAAACCGCATCTCATACTACATCATTGATAGATCCCCCTGACGCAGCTACTCAAACTGCTTGCGCTGCTCCTCCCTGTGAGACTGGGGTACATACTTCTCCAAGAAGATAGTAGAGAACTGCTGCTAGGTGAGGGGTGCTGAACCAACAGACCTACGCCTCTCAAAAGACTCCCACGAAGTGAAAGCAGCACCAGAAAACTGAAAAGTAGAAAACGAGACACCACTGGTCTCCAGAATCCCAGCAGTACGAAGCATCCTCTAACACTTATCCTGAAAACCCTGGGCATCCTCGCCCTTAGCACCACTGAATGTCGGAGGCTGAAGTTTACTAAATCTCTCCAGCCTACACTGTTCATCATTTGGAATAGCTGGAACCACGAAGTCCTGATATGGAGCAACCGGCTAGGTTGGAACTTCCCCCAGTGTCTGAAGGCCTTGGGTATCTTGCTCAGGCGTCCGGGTAGCTAGAGTCTGACTGCCTCCCCCGGCCTGAGAAGTAGCAGCAACTGCCTGAGCAAGGGTGGTACATACAGTCAAGATCTGAGCCAAAGTCTCCTGAAGACCCGGAATAACAATAGGCACCGCCGGTGCCTGAGCCTGTCCCACTGGAGCATCTGTGGCGGGGACCTAATCCTGAATGGTAGGTAGAGACTCTGGTACTACCCCAATTGCTGCACGAGCTGGTCCCCTACCTCTACCACGGCCTCAACCGCAATCTCAACCTCTCGTTGGTCTAGCTGGTGGTTGATCACCTTGATCGGTAGCGCGAGTCCTCACCATCTGTGAGAGAATGAAACAACAGAAGTTTACATTTCTAGAATCAACAAAATGGAACGACATAATTCAAGAAAAATGAGATTGTTCCTAAGGGTTCTGCAGTCTCTCAAAGATAAGAACAGACGTCTCATACCGATCCGCAAGACTCTACTAAACTTGCTCATGACCGTTGAGTCCTCTGTAACCTAGGCTCTAATACCAACTTTTCACGACCATAAATCAACAAGGGCCTTGATGGCGCCTATCATAATTAGGCTAGCCCTCTGACATAACGAAATCAACATTTTTCCGTTTATAACACATATATACTTATATTCCGATAAAGATTTCCTTTTTAGGACGAGTTCAACAAGAAAATAATAACCCAAACGATCAAAATCTAATACCGACCCAGACCTCTGGAGTCAACTGTCATGAGCATCAAGGACTATAAATACAACATACAATAAAGTGACTTACTACTACAAAAGTCTGAAGTACGAAAAACAAAACTATGAACTGAGGAAAGGAAAGGAGGAGAGATGGGGACGCTAAGAAGCTACCTCGATCCTCGAACAAACTCCAAGCACGTCCAAAAATCAACTAGCGAGATGATCCGGGGTTCCATACCCTCAGGTTTAGAGTTACAATCGTTACTTACCTCAAAACAGCCCAAAAGCTACTACACGGTGCCCCTGCCCCTCGAATCGGCTCGCAAATGCACCGAGTCTATCAGAATCAGGTTAATAACATCAAAATACGCTAAAGGAACAAAGCCCAATCGAAAACTATCAATTTTAGGCAGAATTCCCGAAATTGGCCAAATCCGAGCCCCGGGCCCATGTCTCGGAATTCTATAAAAATCACAAAACTAGAATCCTCATTCCCCCACGAGTCTACCCATACAAAATTTACCAAAATCCGACCTTAATTACCCACTCAAATCATCAAAAGAAATTTTCAATTCTTCCTCCCATTTTTTCCCAATTTCTACTTTGATTCCTTAAATTACATGATAAAAATCAAGACTAAACCAAAAGTGATTGAAGAACACTTACCACAAGAATCCCACTGAAAATCTCGTCCAAATCCTCCTTCTCACTTGCACTCTAGTGTTCTTTTGAGTTATGGCCAAAAACCCCCGTTCTTCTAAACTTAAACTCTTTGCCCAGCTATTTCTTCACTGCGATCGCAAAAATTGCCTCGCGATCGTGAAGCACAAAATAGACTGGCCCCCAACTTACCTTATGCGATCGGAAGAACACACACGCGGTCTCGGATAACCAGCTCCCAAAGAAACGCGATTGCGACCCTTACTACACGATCGCGTAGAAAAATTCCCTCCCCTCACGAATGCTCCAAATCCTTCTTCGCGATCACGACCTCAGCCACGCGATCGCGGTAGCCAACTAGACAGACCCTCGCGATCGCAGACCCAAAATGGCAATCGCATAGAACAAATTTCCCGGCTGCCCTCAACAGAATTACGCGATCACAGCCCCACCCTTGCGATCGCATAGAAGGAAACAAGCAACAGAAATTGCAGCAGCAACAACAGTCTCCTTAAAGCCAAACACACTTCGATAACAACCCGAAACTCACCCGAGGCCCTCGGGACCTCAACCAAAAATTCCAACATATTCCATAACCTCATTCAAACTTAGTCGCCAAAAACACTGAAATCACATCAAATTCAAGCCTATGAACTTTGAAATTTCTAAATTTCGCCAAAGATGCTGAAACCATCCAAAACACGCCCGATTGACATGAAATTTTTCACACACATCCAAAATGACACTACGAACCTATTCCAACTTTCGGAATTATATTCCGACCCAGATAGCTAACTTCCCCTTGCCGACCGGAAATCGCCAAAAACTCAACTTCGCCAATTCAAGCTAAATTCTACACCGGACATCAAAACCATATTTCGAACACACTCCTAAGTCCCAAATCACCTAATGAAGCTATATGAGCCATAAAATCTACATTCTGAGGTCGTTTACCAATAAGTCAACTACCAGTTGACTTTTCCAACTATTAAGCCAATTTAAGAGACTAAGTGTCTCAGTTTTCACCACAACCACTTCGAACCTGAACCAACCGACTGAACACAACATAAATAGGCTGAGAAACATATGATAAAGCAGAAATAGGGGAAATATGGCTAATCTCACGAGATGAACGGCCGGGTCATTACATTGTGGGTGGTGTCGGGTATTGGAATTGGATTAGAAAATGTTGGTATTTGGTAAATATGTTTTCTTCATATCTAATAATTGTAATAATTTTGTTATTAATGCTGAAACTGCTAATGGAAACAAAAGTGAAAGTTGTTAATGATATAAATACAAAGTATGATTAGTGGAGTTCACCTCCTCTATATTCACGAATTAGTTTAGGCAGAATAAAACCTATCAGGCTTGCTCAGTCGGGTTTACTCGGTTGAGCGCCGATCGCGCCCCTCGATTTTGGGGCGTGACAGATGCCTTTCTTTATGTTGTTTATGTGTTGAAACGGGGTTGATAGTTATCGCATACATGTTTCTTAAAAGTATCAGTGTTTAATTTCACTGAGTTGTTAGTTCAATTTGGCATGCTATCATATTCCCCTCTTCTTTTCATGTTTTTTTGACAAAGATGAGTGTTTTCTATATTGAGTTGTCATCATAGACTCTACGAGATGGTTGATATTATTTTCCTTCATATATTTTGTTGTGAGTTATTGATATATTGCACAAGTTATTGACTGATTGAGTATCACATGATTTGAACCTTGTCACAATTTTACCGAGGTAATTCTTGATACTTACTGGGTACCAAATATGGTATACTCATACTACACTTTTGTACATTGTTATGCAGATGCAGATGTTGTAGCAGCGGAACCCGATAGTGAGAGCTTGCTTGTTTGGGAGGATTCAAGGTAGAGTTTCATGCAGTCACATTTCCTTTGAGTCTCGTCTTTTTTATGAATATTTTTAATTTACATCCAAATATTATTGTATCTTTTGGGTTATTCCGTATATATTCAGTTAGAGCTCATGACTCTGTACTACCTAGTTCTGGGGAGATGTTTGAGTATTGCCACTTTTACTTATATTTCTCTATTTTCATTTTTATATTCATTTCTGCCTCATTTTATCATGATTTGTTGATTTAAATGTTCGTAAGTGATAGGCTTACCTAGTCTTAGAGATTAGGTGTCAGCTGAACCCTATGGTGGGATTCGAGTCGTGACAGTTAATTGGGAGGAAGAGCTAGAGGATAAAGGATATGAATTTTCTAGGTGTTACAATTGTTTTATAGCCAAAATTTATGTCCAAGAAAAGGATATTGCAACCCAAGATGTCCAAACTCAATCCACTTTTGTACCATTTTGACACCTAAAATGTGTCCAAACATGAAGCCCAAGAAATCCTACATGAAGTCACGTTTTTATAAGCTAAAAAGGACTTACTTGCTTCCCAATAAGTGTATATTAGGCGTCCTAGAAGTTTAGTGCAAGTTGGAACCAAGTTGCATGCAAGTTGCCTTCAAGATATCTAAGATTTCAAGATCCTATCCTAGTTTTGTTTGGAACATTCAAGATTCTATCCTAGATTTGTTTAACTTATTTCCATATATTTTTATACTAGATTTATTGTTTTCCTAGGTAGTTAAGTTTATGTTTTCATTTTCCTAAGATTATTGAAATTACTTTTCATGATTGACTTGGTTTTTGTTTCATTTTTTTTCTTTTCCTAAAGTAATTGGGCTTGTTGTCCCAAGTAGTTAGGACTTTATTTTCTTATTTTAACCTTAATTTTTTAACCCCCACCTAGCTAGATAAGGGATGTCTTCTTTGTTTTAGACAAAGATAATTGCAGACTATTATCAATAAAAAATGTGAGATTCTTCGTGCACTCTTGTGTATGGTTACTCTTGGATTTATTCTTCAATAATCTAACATAAGGTCGTAAGATGAGTTCTTCTAAATCTTAGATCACTTCTATGTATTCAAGAAAGGTGATAGGTTTATGCTTAGATCACTTCTATTTATTCAAGAAAGGTGATAGATTTATGCTTAGATCACTTCTAGGTATTCAAAAAAAGTGATAGGTTTATGCTTATTGTTATTCTTGTTATTCTAAAGGTTCGGGTTTCACAATCTATCTCTTGTTTTTAATTCTCTACCAAAGGCGATTAGTTCTTCATTTAGCTAATTGTTGTTGTTACGATTCAACTTCGAGAATAAACTTCTTGAAATTAAGAAACTCTTTCTTGAATTTAGTCTATCTTTAATTTCTGTCTTCTTTTTCAATTCTTTACTTTTTTTTAGTTTCTGCATGTTTTTTTATTATTTTTTTTTGTTGTCTTTTAGTAATTCTTGGACTCCTAACGTGTTGTAATCAGGCGGTATCAAATCATAGGCTAATCAAGATTTGAATCTTGATAATCTTGTGAGGTTCTCTAGGGAAAAAACAAAAACAAAAAAAACTAAAACTCATCCCAAAAAAAGAAAATTAAAAGTGTTTATTTTCAAAATTCAAGTGTTAGTTTGGTTACAAGTCAAGAAAGGAGTTATAACCTTACTAGTATAATTTTGGAGATGCATATTTCTTCTAATCATTGTTCAAGATGTCTCAAATAGGCAGTTATTAAGAAAGGAGACGAGCTATGACTAAATAACTTGAAAAGTCGAACTTACGGTATGCCAAATGGAACGAAGACGATGGTAAAAAAAAAATTCAAACTATAGCTAAAGTGCTATCTAAGATTTGTGCCCTTAGAATTGACAAAGGGTTTGGCTATAACTCGACTATCACTTATATTGTTGAGAAATTGAACTTGTCTTGTGTGGAGCATATTGAACCCTACATGTTGAAAGGATTAAAGTTAGATAAGACAGTGTTATTTTTTTTATCTATTGGAAAATATGAGGATGAAATATGGTGTGATGTGATATCCATAGATAATTATCATATATTGTTGGGAAAGCCATGGTATGTATATAAAATAACTTCATATAGCATGGAAAAAATACATACTCTTTTGAGTCGAATGGAAAGAAAATCATTTTGGCCCTTTGACTCCCTCACAAATTTTGATGATTAAAATATTATGCAAGGGAATATGAGAGAAAAGAATAAGATTAGTAAGGGACTACATGTTAAAATCTCAAGAGAGAAAAAGGGAGAGGTTGTATCGAGTGAACAAAATGGGATGTCAAGTGATAAAAAGAGTGAGCTTATGAGAAAAGAAAATAGAGAAGGCAATGAAATAAAAGTGGAAGTTAAAAGTTTGGTCAAATTCCATGTTATTGAACTTTTTGACTATTTTGATTCTTATTTACAGGTTATGACATGATGAAGTTTTCTAAAGTCATTGCTAAGTTGAAAATATTTCATAAAATAATACAAGGTGATGTTCCATTGGTAAATTAGTCCAAGTAAAGTATGCATAATTGGTTTATTTTGAATTCTTGGATTTTTAAAACACCTAAGATATATTTGGAGGTAATGAACTACACTTTTATTTCTTATGTTGCTGACTTATCATTTTATGTGGATGTTGATATTTTGATGTATATCAATCATTAACTGTAATATCTCAGTTCAAGTACAAGAATAATGTAATGACCTGATCGCTCGTTTTGAGAAATTACATTCAATTCGGTGGTTTGAAGTCTTAAATTTATTTATATGATGTATTATGACTTGTGTGCATCATCGTATTTGGTTCTTGAGTGGTTCGAGATCGATTTCAAAGAATGATTCTCAATTTGGAAGCTTTAAGTTGGAAGAGTTGACCGGGTTTGACATTTGTGAATTTGACCTCGGATCGGATTTTTGATGGTTTTTTTAGGTCTAGATAGTGATTCTGGACTTGGACATTTTCCCGGATTTTAATGTTACACCCCATATTTTTCTACGTGGAAGTACGCTACAAGTAAATTGATATAAGACCGGAAATGAGATGTTACGTCTCGCATTTTCGTACGTTTAAGTTTCATCGTAAGTTAATCGACGTAAGTTCGGGAATGAGATTTATTTTGAGATTATAAGTATCACTTTATTTCAAACAAGGGATAAGTAAATTCGTGAAGGTGAGATGGTAAGCAAATCGGAAAAAAATGAGTTTCTTCAAAGTTTGGCATTTTGGGATAAAATATGGCCCGAGCTAAAATATCTGGTATTTGTGGACTAGTACCATACAAGGTACCACATGGCCATGATAGTATGATGTATAAAGTATATTAAAAATGAATAGTATTTTAAGTAATTTGAGATAATTCTTAATTATGCGAGTAATTAGTTAATTACCGGGTAACGAAATATTGCCTAATTAATTAATTGGTCATGGATAAGAAATACCCACCCCACCCTCACGTGGCAGCAAGTACTTCCTAAATACATGACTCATGGTCAATTTTGATTAGGTGGCAAACTAATGCCTTAGTTACACAATACTGCATTTCAAAGGTTTTTAATACAAATCATCTTACATAGGTGATATATTCCTGGTCAATGATCTATAGTGATTCAAAGCAAATTAGTTCTGCCATATCTCCAGATCAGAATACACAAGCTTTCAAGGAGGTTGCCATAATAAGGCATCCACGCATCAACGAATATGCCTTTGGGTTCATTACTTCGTCTGTTGTCCTGCAGAACTATTCAGGAGACGAAGAGCTATGTTGTGTGTATGTTCCTACAAATTCCTTAAAACACGCTACAATCAGATTCTAAAACACTACGTTAGCAACGTGAGATTTTGTGATGCTAAGGGAGTATGGTGCAACCTTTTTCCAAGAATATCATATGGATTTTTTGCTACTCCAGGTATGTTAAGGCTAAGCCCTTTCTTCATTTTGGCATGATCTCAAATTACACGAGTTTGATAACGAGGCATAAAGAAAAATTCATGTCCCGAAATTTACATATATTTTTTTTCTAGTCTTGTAAGTAAAAGATTCAATTGAGTATTTCCTTCTTCTAGTCAATAGAGCAGAGAATCTATATATACAGTATTACAGTATTTTCATTACCATCGAGCTATAATCAATGGGCAGGTCTCTATTGGGCAACCTCTGATTAGATGGTAAGTTATATACCGAGCCTATTGTAGCCGAGCGCCTATGAGCGAGCCCAGTTGGTCGAGATACAGAGCCTAGTATGGCCGAGCGCCTACGAGCGAGCCTACGACAGACAACTATTTTACATACTATATTGAGAGAGTTGAGTCAGTATCAGCAGGCGAGCATATCTTCATATTATCTTTGACTTCCAATTACTTTCAGTTATTATATTATCAATTCAGTTTCAGCTTTCAATATATTGCCTTACATACTTCTTCGTACTGACGTCATTTTTTTGGGGATGTTGCATTCATACCAGCAGGTATAGATAATCAGATTAACGAGCCCTCATAGTAGACGAGGTTTGTATTTAGCGAAGGATCGGTAAGACCCCACCGCATTCGGTGTGCAGCCGAGTCTATGAGTCATTGTGTCAGAGTTTTGCTATAGACGTATGATTTTTTTTAAGCCGGTGCCTTGTCCTGTTTGATGTTAAATAATCTAGAGGCTTTGTAGGTAGAGGTTCATTTTGTACAGTATGTCAGAGGCCTTGACGGCCCATATGTATTCATGTTTTAAGAACGATAGTTTATTGATACAGTGTTCCCACTTACAGTTGTACATTATGAGTCGTGGCCATGTGGGCCCATGATAGTTACAAAAGGAATGACTTCAGCTAACTCGACCTATATATGTTCTAGTTTTGGTCGAACGATCATGAGTTACAGAATGGTTCGCTCGGGCCAGCACGGCATCGGGTGCCAGCCATGCCTCCCAACGTTTGGGGCGTGACATTTAATTTGGATATTCCTAGAAGATTTTTGTTATATTTGGAAAAAGTTGGCAATTTAAAAGTTTGGAAAGTTCATAGATTTGACCGGGAGTTGACTTCGATGTTATCAGGTTCGGATTATTTTTGGGAGTTGGAATAGGTTCATTATGTCCTTTGGAACTTGTGTGCAAAATTTGAGGTGATTTTGATTCGACGTAAGTTTGGAATTTGAAATAGTTCATTACGCTTGATTTGAGGTGAAATTCATGGTTTTGATGTTGTTATGTGTGATTTGTGTCCTTGAGTAGGTCCATTTTATATTTTGGGACTTGTTGGTATGTTCGGACGGGGTCTCGAGGGGCGCGAGAGAGTTTCGGGGTGGTTCCGGACCGTTTCGTCTCTATTTTCCATTGCTAGTTTTCAGCTGGTTCTGGTTTTTCAGGTCTTCTTCGTGATTGCATAGGTTAGGACGCAATCCCATAGTGTTTAGGGAGCTTCTTTTTGGTTATTAATCGCTATTAGGTTAGGAAGATCACGTTCATGAAGGGTTGAGAGGTTTGTTCATCGCATTCGCAGGAGATTGTTCGTGATCGCGATTAAACGAAGAGTTGGGCACTTCTATCTTAGGGTTCGTGAGGTCGCGGACGCATTCCCGTAGTTGCGATACCTGTTTTCATCGTGTTCGTGAGGGTAGTGCCGCGAACGCGAATGTCACGCCATAAATTCGGAAAGCATGATCGGCGCTCAACCGAGTGAACCAGGTCAAGCAAGCATGTTAGATACTTTCTACCCAACGCACCCATGATCAATAGAAGACATATTTTCATAAATAGACAGTAGGAGATCATGTATACAATACTAAATCATGTCATTAGTTACATCACTTTTAAGTCTCAAAATACCACATTCTTATGGTATGAGTGGGACAAGTGATCAAAACACAACATAACTATTTGACTTTTCTAGCACCCATGTACAACCCACATTGTGTCTAAGGATCCTCTAAAAAATACAAAAGAGTGTTATGATAGTGGTGGCAACAAGGCTCCGGTTATACCTCAAAACGTGATAATAATATGAACAAAGATACAATACATGACCCCGGGATGAAGTGGGGCTCACCAAGTCTGCTGGGAAGAGGATGTACCACTATCATTGATCAACATTGTTTGCTATAGAACAACCTGCATCCATTTAAAGATGCAGTGCCCCCGACAAAAGGGACGTTAGTAATGTCGAGTAATACTAGTATGTTTAACTAAACACCATTTCAATAGAATGAACGATAATACAAGGAGGAATAATCATGAAATCAATAGAAACCTCAAACAATACCAAAACATCAAGTTAAGAATCACATAAGTTTTCAAGTAAATTTCCATGATATTAGGTTGGGAGATCTTTAGTGCTGTTATACCATAACTCACAATACCACCATATTCTTACACGGAG
Source organism: Nicotiana knightiana (assembly GCA_005239525.1). Taxonomy (NCBI): domain Eukaryota; kingdom Viridiplantae; phylum Streptophyta; class Magnoliopsida; order Solanales; family Solanaceae; genus Nicotiana; species Nicotiana knightiana. The sequence continues at coordinate 32,850 of ML405001.1, forward strand.
TCCGATCACGACTCGATCTGCTAGGTCGTATCATTTTAGACATCAACCATAACCACAATTTCAATTATAATTTTAAGCATAGTCACCACCATGTGTGCGGCATGGCGTCCTATCACAGCCCAATCGGCTAGGTTGTCTCACCCGAGATATTACCTTTTTCAATCAATCATCTCACTTCAAACTTCTTTCACACCTTTTCAATTCATTGGCACTAGTTGCCACAATTATAAAGTCATTCTTGGCACTTGGTCGTATTTCATAATTCCAATTCCCCTTTCCACATTCAAACATACTTATCATCATCAACAAAAATAAGGCTTTACATTCAAGACATTAAATACACATATGAGCAATTTGGGAGTCTTAAGAACATAGAGGTTTTTCATACAATTTGGCATAACAACCTTCATTCGATCCTGACTTGAAGTCTTAACATTTTTAACACATATTCCATAATTTGAACACATCCTCAATTGATAAGATAACGTGATGAAGTATTTAGAATACATATTGAACACATATCCTTCAACAAAAGCACATTTGGAATAGTCAATTCTATAATGATCAATTTGGGAGTTACACCAATTACATGAACACCGTGGGATTCAATTCCAAGAAGAAAGGGTTTAGCCAACATACCTCAATTGAGCTTCTTTTAAACTTTAAAGCATTTCAGAATTCTTAGCCACTCGATCCATTTTAGATATATAACAAGTTGGACAAAAATTAGGAAGATGGTCATGATTCTAGCTCATTTAGCACATTATCAAACACTAGGTGTGTATTAATGATTTTATGGCCCTTTTATGAAAGATTCCATCATTACACAACCCATTATCTACATTTTTTTTTAGCACACAGCCTTTCCACATTCTTTGATAACACATGCATGCAAGATTACAACCCCCCCCCCCACACACACACACACCCTAGAATTGTCTTTCTAATTATCTCATTTTTTGTAAAATTTTGAAATTGAGAGCTAGGACATAGATTCTTACCTTTAGGATGAGGAATTCCTTGTTAATCTTCAATTATTGAGAAAGAATTATTGTATAATAGGTTGTAGGTTACTCCCCCACACTAAGCACCCTTTCTCACTCTAAAAGTATCAGAAATTTGCTCAAAATTGACTATGGCATATGTTTAATGAAGTAGGGTCGGGTTACAAAAACCCAAAAATAAAGCCCCGGGACAGGATCTGTGTTCACTTATGCAACCGCGTAATGATTCTCCGGTCTGCGAAATGGCCGCGAAAAAAGGCCTTTGGAAGTGGGCTGGCCTGCTTCACTCTGCGGCCATTATACGGCCCGCAAACCTGTTATGCAGTCGCATAATGCGCCACAGAACCTCCCTCCGCATAATTTTAAGGCTGATTATGCGGCCAAAGTTCGGCCCGCGAAATAGTTATTTGGTCGCATAACTTGCCACAAAATTGACATAAAAAATGGCCCAAATAGCTGCTTCACTCTACGGCCATTCTGCGGCCCGCAGAATGATTATGTGGCCGCATAATGGGCCGCATAAATTCCCAACTTTGCAAAATATTTTCTTTCAACTCCCCAGCGCACTGTTCAATCCAAAAAGTCCGAACCGCGGTGAGATTTTCTACTATTATTAACCTCTATGCCTACCCCGGCATCACGGAATCCCATTTTTTAGGAAAAAATTTACGAGGAATTACAGCGAAGCATATTTTTGGCTGAGTTCATCTTTGTTCTTTGTGATCGTGAAGTGTGGCCTGCGATCACAAAAGGCTTGCCTGGGTAGTGCATATAAGTACTCTATTTGGGACCTTGAGCTCATTTTAGTTACGACCCAATATCCCACCCGTCGTGATGGCGCCTAACACACTGTCTAGGAAAGCCGAACATAACAATAAAGAACCAAAATAACAAATTTTACAAAAGTAAAATAAGTATGAAATCTCAATATAACAAAATACCTCTAATACTTGTTTAATCCCCTAGAACTAGTACTACAGAGTCATGAGCTGTGATATGGAAATACAAATCTAAAATGACCAAGTAAAATAATGTCTGAAATAAAGACAATAGTACAATAGTACATAAGGGAAGAGACGCCAAGACGGGGGTCAATAATGCAGTTCTACCTCGTCTCTCAACAATTAACTCTGCTAGTAGCCTCGTCTACTGATGAGTGGGTCCAAAACCTTGATCTGCACAATTAAGTGCAGTGTAGCATGAGTACAACTGACTCAATGTACTCAGCAAGTATCATAACTAACCTCGGCGAGGTAAAACAAGCAAGAATTATAAATGATACCCGTTATAACTTTTACAATTTCATAAACGCAGTACAAAACAACAATGTGATCAAGTATAAAGCATAGAAAGAACAATCTGTGTGTGCGCACAATTACTCAAGTACTCTGCTCAGTAAATGATACGGCATATGAGGATAATATGCAATTTAGTCAGGTAAATAACCATGAAAATTGCAAGCAAAGATGAAATACGAATCCAAAATAAACATTTGCAAAATTTTCCTCAACCTTTCCATTTCTGTACCAAACCACAGATCAATCCTCAATATCCGTATGTACACCATCAAGAGAGAAACATGATTGGGTGACTCTAGGGTGATGGATCCATATCCACACGCTCCACTGACAACTCACGTGTTGCATGGACAACTCACATGCTAATAATATCAACCGTACGGACAACTCACGTGCTAATAATATCAATATATGGATCCGCACAGAGAACTTATGTGTTGCACGGACAACTTACTTTCAAATAATATCAACCGCACTGACAACTCACGTGCCAATAATCATACCACGCAGAAAACAAATATACGAGAATACATGCACAAGATAAATGTTTATCAAGTTTAATATTCCCGGACTGGCATAAATAACATGCTATAATGTAGGTATGTGCAGTGTAATGTGTGCTATCATAGCTAGAACAATAAATTTCATCTTGAAATAGCAGTTTATCAATAAATTCCAGACATACAGACTAACTCTAAAAAAATCAACATGATCCGAAGTACCTGGATCTGCACAATAATGTGCAGAAGTGTAGCATGAGTAGACCAAACAGGTACCCAGTAAGTATCAAACCTAGCCTCAGTAGAGTAGTGACGAGGCTAGGTCAACACACGTAATAGACATAGAAACATGTGCAAGATATACATGAAGCTAACAATGGAAAGAATATCAATGTAAGGCGAATGTCATAAATATTATTTATTTACAACCAACAATGAAATAATTGAAACACTAATGGCAGTAAGTAGTGAATGGGTAATAAAGAAGCAACATAATCAGAACACCAATGAGATACATATGAACCCAAATAAGAAAAATTAGATGACAACTCAAATATAAAATCGCCCCCAACACATGGACTTACAACTATAATTACCCTGAGGCACCACACCACGTAAATCATAAATCATGAACCAAAATTTCCAAATCTTACATGTATGGCACCTCGTGCCTACAATAAAAGTCACATTCGCCGACAAAGCCCACGTGCTACATGTATATTGCAACCAAGACAAATACCGATCATAATGAACAAGAGATATATTTAAACACCATAAATCATAATAACAATCTTGAATAAAGTAAAGTTTCAAATGAAATAATGAGTTTATTTTAGAAATCAAGAAAAGTAAAATAAGATACAATTTATAGCAAATAGAGAATTATTTGGGCTTAGTTAGATATAAAAAAAATTGAGTAAACATATCACATTTAAACAAATCATAACATCGGTTAAATTAATAAATTAAATATAGAATTTGTTAAAAGAAAATGTGTGTCACGACCCAACGCGAAGGGCTGCGACGGGCACCCGGTACTTTACTCAACCGAGTACCAACGTAACATATTTTTCTTATCATATTATCATGGGTAAATGTTCCAAAAGGGTCATCATGACATAACTAAAATAAAACATAAGGGAATGCTAGACATAGGACGACCTAACATGATATAAAAACTTATACATGTGACATACGGGCCTATAAGGTTGACACGATCATTTGTAAACTGAAAACATAGGCCAACAAGACCATACAAGTATCCATCTACCTAACATCTGCCTACAAGCCTCTAAGAGTATATAAACATCATGTAGGTCGGGACTGGTCCCTGCCGTACCAATCAATACATGTCCAAATCATATTGACCAATTAGGCAACTCCGAAGCAACTGGAGTGCACCAACACTTTCCGCTGAGCTGGTAGCCTACTAGGAGGACTGTCAACCTGTCTATCAGGACCTGAAAGCATGAAATGTGGAGTCCCCAGGCAAAAGGGACGTCAGTACGAATAAAGTACTGAGTATGTAAGGCAGAAAAACATAAATAAGAACAATAATGTAAAGAGAGATATAGGAGATACAACCTGTAGCATCTGAGTGCCTCTGAGAGACAGTGACGATATACATAATCTTTTAAAAACATACTCCTCTGTGGGAATCATCATCATCACCATATCATAACCGGCCTCGAAGAGGACTCGGTAAAAATGTACCCGGCCATCATAAGGCTCGGTAGAATCGTACCCGGCCACGTGGAGCTCGGTAAACCCAACTGATCAGTGGTTGCAAAATAGGTTCCATACTAGGCCGACTATAGCGCGACTCAGTAGAGTAAAGTAGATACATATATAATGCATGCTGGACTCAAGGAATCACGTTCCAAACCTTTCGGAGTGATGTAAGGTCATTGCACATTTGATTAACATTATGGACATCATACCATCAATATGAACTTCACTAGGATTCAATGATCATACATACTTTATAAGAATAACTTTATAAGAAAAGAACAACATGGACAACTTTAGTTGCTAGGATTAGATTCGTTATGAAATAGCGTATCGTGTACGTTCGTTTCACTTTAGATCATGCCAAAATAAATAATGAAGTGCCTTAACATACCTTAACTACATTGAGTCCTTAATAACTTCAAATAAATTCTTCAAACAAATCAACTCAATCTACCATATCATAAGGAGATTCAAAATCAGTGTTGAGTAAAGGCTAAATGTGCAACTTAAACTAGTAGGTCGTTTACGAAAATTTGGGCAGCATCTCCCTTGTATAAAGGTCCTCCTCCAATACCATATATCAACAAGACCAAGAAAAAGACAATAAAAATATGTATGCATCATTTTACAACCTTATCTCCATCACAATATATCACTAAACAGCCCACACACAATAATCACATCATACATAAAGCAAGAACAAAAGTAGTGTCAAACAACCTAAAAATGTAACGACAAATGACCAGAACACCATTCTGTTATTATGTTGTATTTTTCCACACCTTTTATACTCCAAAACTCTATAAAACATCAGCAAAATAGACAGCCCAAAAGAAACACGAAACAGCCCACAAAACAGTACTCTACAAGTCGAATAACTCGAACTCACGGCTTCCGATCACCGTCCCGTAAGTTCTAACTATTAGGAAACGAATTTATCAACCTTTATTGATATTTAAGTCTTAAATAAATAAATTATACGTTTTATTAACTATGAATTACCTTCCAAAAATCAAATTACAAGTAAAAATAGAGGCAATATAGAGATACTTACGTCGTAGGGATCATTCTACTGTTATCGCTTCTTGATTTCGTACCCGATATATTAATATTCTTGAAAACCATTGTGGAGAGATTGAGGATAGGTTTAGGGGTCTTATTCTGGCCATGGTATGTGGAAAAGTGAAGAAAGAGATGACATAAGGCATATATATATCTTTTTTTGAAAAGTCAAAGAGATGCTAGCTTGGCACCATATTATTGGCTCTTTTTCAGACGCTTATATTTTTTTATCTGGACGTTGTATGAATGAACAATTAAGAGAGTTAGAAACTAAATTCTAAGACCTTAAATTTGGTATATAATATGTCCAAAATAGACCTCATATAACACACGAAATATATTGCTCAAGAAGCTTTAGTGACAAACCTACTTGTCACCTATGCAGTTTGCGCAGTCTCCCAAAACTGCAAATATATCTCTACTCATATGTCGTATCAATGAATGGTTTAATGATTTAGAAAATAAACTCATAGATTTTCAATTTGGTAGGTAGATGACCCCTTAATTCCAAGTATATTGGGATAGAAGCTCAGCTGCATTTGACTTAAATTTTAGCATATTTATGAGTGTAACTTGTGATGATCTTAGCTAACTTTTGTTCCACAACTCACTTGACTTCAAAACATAACACATGACTATTATAAGACAAAATACCTCATAAAATAACCTCCTTATCATTTTTATCACCCCAAAATTATATGTTATAACATTCCCAACTTGTCGACTTTAGACGAAACTTATTTTCTTCAATTGGTTTAGCTTCTAAGCGTTCCAACCCTCTTGGTACTTGCATTACAGGATCTTAAATATTTGTAACCTCCAAGTTAACATGATTAACTTACTTTATGTACTTTCAAAGTCGATCTCAATTCTGAGCTTAAATCAATTGACTTACGACGTACTCTCACGTACGAAAATATGGGGTGTAACATCACTCCCCCCCTTTGGAACATTCGTCCTCGAATGTTGACTGATGAACTTATATGTTTCTTAAACAATAGCTTTTATGAATACTTTAATATTTCCTTTGCCATATAGGGAGTTGTTCAGTGAACAAATCCAAAGGTTAGGGCATTCCCCCCTTTAGTCCTCTTTCTCACACCACGACTTGTGGTCAAAATTATTCTAATCTCGTAACTGTTTCTACCTTATTTCATGCGGCCTCTAACCTTGTATGTGCGCCTATGCGACTCTTTTCTCTTTTTTCCTCCGGCTTTTAGCCAATCTCTAGGCCTTTCTTTGGGAACATATACAGAACTCGACAAGTTATCCCTCTAGGCATTTATAGGTGTACTAAAGTTTTTCACTTGGTACTTTGTCGAACTTACGACTATTGATATATCTTTTTTCATAGCCTCGGTTATCTATCCTTATGGCTTTACGACATCTAGGTGGGTCATACTATACTGTAACACTTACTTCAATAAATTATTATCGACATTTGCAACCCAACTATAGGTTACATTGTCGCTTCTTATCCTATATTTATAAATCTAAGTCCTTTAGAGCTTCCTCATTACTGTTCATCTTAAGAATGACAGCCTAATCTCATCTCATACTTTGGAACTTTTATTCATCCATTGTTGATTCACCTTAATGTTGATCCATAATCTACTACTGATAACTTGAAACCTCTCATGTAATACATTGTCACTAGGGCTCACGCCGCATCGGGGAACATTTGAAGTGATTTTATTGATCCACCTAGGGAACGTGATTCATCTTATGGGGGTATTCTAATCCCGTGCAATTCATGAAATTCACGTTCTCAAAATCATTACTTAATCAAATGCCTAAACGTCATCCTCTTATCATTTATCATAATTACACCCTTACTTTACTACAATGGTAGTATTCCATCTCTTCTAAATTCTCCTAGTTTTAAACTCCTTTGAGTTCAGTCATGCTATAGTAAGCTTTTTTAACTTTATGGAAACTATCAGCTATTTTGTTGTCATGGGTTTAATCCCGAGGAATTACCTACTCTCGTCACCTTCTCACGCACCTTTTCTTGACCATACTCATGTCTAGCTAAATCCTTGTTTCTCTACCATACTTTAGCTTGCGACCTACGCATATCCATTTATACTACTCGCAACCTTCCTTTTAACATGCTAGCACCATAGATTTCCTTTTATGCCTTCTCAATTGTCTTTAAATGTAAGCAATTACTTTTCCTGGTCGTTCTGCCACTTGCTGCATGGATACTTTGCTTATCTTAAGGACCACGAATGCTGGAGTTCCCTGTAACTCATATGATCTCAATTATCAACTTTTGAATTTTTTCTTCTTCCCGTTCATTAGCCACGATAGGTGCCACTTTCTTATGGAATGCATACTATATTATAGTGAGACTGTTGTTACAAAACCATTTCTTCTTTAGGTCACTATGCTTATGTTGAAGCCTTCTTCCTTATTAACTCAGCTAGTCTTTCATTGTAGTACTTAGGAAAAACCCTCTGAATCTTGTAAAGTTGTGAGCTTATTACATTGTATACCCCACGGTATTTCTGATGTTCTTACTCGCCTATCATTATCCTTAGTTACATACCTCCGCGCCCTTGTGCTCGTAGGGTTGCTTCTGAATTGAAATTCCAATTGTCTCCCTAGTGGAACTCTCTTTTATTTCTGTAACATTTATACTTTACCTTGTACTACCCCAACTCCTATCTAAATATTTCTCGAGGATTACGATGTTGTATCTGAGAGGCTGAATTTCCTATGTTGGGTTTCACTATCTTTATCTTGCAGGATCTACTGATTTGTCTGTATCCTCCTATCTATCCATAACTAGGCTCTTCCTGAATCAGCTATAGACAATCCTTTGGTCCACTCTCTGTCACGACCCCAAATCTAAACTAGTCGCGATCGCGCCTATCACTGAACTAGGCCAGCCAAATCCACACTCAAATCATAAATAATCTTTCATTTATATCATTACTAAACTGATAACCCATGAAGGTTTCGTTTAATCATTTTAAAACAGATAAACCTACATCGAATATTAAATACAACCCCGAGATTCCGGAGTCACTGGTCATGAGCATCTACAGAAAATATACAACTCTGGAAAATAACTCTATAATAGTAAGCAGGAAGATCAGGGTCGCGGACGCGTGCAACTACCTCACAAAATCTCTGAGAAGTCTCTGGAACAGATACACAGCTCACTCTGCCCTAGCACCTGGATCTGCACACAAGGTGCAGGGAGTAATGTGAGTACGCCAACTCAGTAGTAATGAAAATAAATCAGGTCTGAGCAGTAGAAACACATAAAGTCAAATCATCATTTCACAATAAGCACAGTCTTTCTTTCCAACAGTGAATACGTTAAATCATCATGCTTAAAAAGCCAATTTCAGTTAAACTCCTTTGAATACTGTAATTTCCAACAATTTCAAAAAAATGTCAAAGAGGTTTAGTGTAAAAATGAAATGAATCATAAGTAGCCTCTCGGGCAAAACATGTATCAGAAACTGCCCCTCGAGCGTAACATCACTCAGAATCAGCCCCTCAGGCATACCTCACACTCATTCATAATCAGCCCCTCGGGAAACCTCACACTTACTCATGCCTCCCAATCACTCGGCACTCGCACTCAGTAGGTACATGCGCTCACTGGGGGTGTGTACAGACTTCGGAGGGGCTCCTACAACCCAAGCGCTAATATCAAGCCATCTCATGGCATGTCATATCCTCACAATTCGGCTCTCGACCTCACTCAGTCAGAAAATCTCAAAAGCCACTCGGGCTATCAGTAAAACGGGGTACTCGACCCAAAAACAACATTTTGTATCTCAAAATAGTGTAAATAACGTTGAGTTTCGAAATCAGCTAAACATAATATGATTGAGTGTAAATCATAAGTCAACACAATAAGGAATAGCAGTAAAAGCCCCCAAGGGGTCTAAACAGGTCGGCACAAGGCCCCAAACAAGGCGTACAACCCATTTATAACAATAATATGAAAACACGATTTAATATATGATTTAAAAGTAAATACGCACCTCATTAGTTGCCACGGGAAGGATCAAGTCCAAATCCCCAATTAGTGCACGCCACACACTCGTCATCCAACATGTGCGCCACTCCGAAAATAGTGAGAAAATACGAAGTTCGGGGTTTCATACCCTCAGGACAAGATTTATAGTCATTACTTACCTCAAACCGTCTCGAATACTAATATGCGGAGCTCTTGCCCCTCGAATCGACCTCCGATTGCTCCAGTAGTAAAAATCAGATTTATACCATCAATATACGCTAAAGGAATGAATTCCACATGAAAATTATCAAATTAGACCAAAAATTCCCAATTTGGCTCAAACCGGGCCCTCGGGCCCTAATCTCGAAATCCGATAAAAATTACATCACAAGAATTCTTATCCTCCACGAGTCCGTACATACCAAGAACATCAAAATCGGACCTCAAATGACCCCTCAAATAACCAATCAAAGGTCTACAAATCATAAGCCCTAATTCTCCAATTTTTTGGCTTTAAATCCCACTAATTCCAGGTTTAATTACTCATAAATCAATATAGAATCGAGTATTGAAGTCAAAAATCTTACCTTCAAGTGTTTCCCTTTGATTCCCTCTTCAATCCCTCTCAAAAAGCTTCAAAACCGCTCAACAATGGTGAAAAATGGACTGAAATTCGTGAAGGAGGGGTTTAAATACTTCTGCCCAGATCACTCAATGAGGATGCAGCCTATGCTTCGCGTTCGTGATGAACAAAATTTACCAGCCCTTCTTTTACCTTATGCGATCGCGGCTTTTCCCATGCGATCACGTAGAACAAATATTTCCAATAGCCTTCCACAGCTCTTCTGGATAGCCTCACGTATAATGGTCATAACATTTTTTACAAAACTCCAAATTACAATTGGTTTAACATTCTCAACAACTAGACATCAAGGTATACAACTTTAATTTTTTGCATCATCTTCAAATTCCTTATAGATTGTGAGTTATAAGCTTCCAAAGTCGAGACAGTGCATCAGAAAATTTACTCTATGCGATCGCGTGAAGCCTTATGCGATCGCATAGCACAGCTAGATTTTTCCAAATTTTCTCTATGCTAACGCGGCCAGATCTATGCTATTGCACTATACACCCCTGAAGGCAAAAACCAGCAACTAGAAATGGCCTAGAAATAGTCTGAAACCACCCGAAACTCACCCGAGACCCTCAGGACCACAACCAAAACATACCAACACATCCCATAACATCACACAAACTTAGTCGAGCCTTCGAATCACCTAAAACAATAGAAAAATACCAAATTAACCCCGAATTCAAGCCTAAGGATTTCTAAACTTCCGAAATTCACCAACGATGCCGAAACCAACCAAACCACGTCCACACACATCACAAACGACACTAAAAACCTATTCCAACTCTCGTAATTCCATACCAACCCCGATAGCTAATTTTCCACTGCCGATCGAAAATCGCCAAAAATCTAATTTTGCCAATTCAAGCCTAATGTCACGCCCCAAAACCGAGGGACGGGATTGGCGCGTAACCGAATGAACCCAATCAAGCGAACCTGATTTGACTTTCCTACCCAACGCGTTTTCCCGTGTTTATAACATACACTATTCATATGAAATAGCAAGAGAAAATCAAAAATGTGGATTCACAACATAAAGTCCATTTTTCCTCTTTAAAACATTTTCAACATTTAATCTTCCCCAAAACATACATACTAAAATACAGTGTTCACGATACGGGATCATGATTATGAACGAGTACGAATACTACCCAACATACATATGTACCACCCACATAATGTCTACGGAGCCTCTAAGAGAAAAAGCAGTATACATAGACTTGCCGACAACTAGGCCCCGGCTATACCTCAAAAGAAGACGACATAAACAAAATGAGCCAATATGAACTACACACGGCCCCGAGAGAATGGGGCTCACTAAGACTGCTTAGAAGATGGAGGGAAGGCACCACTAACGGCGACCGGAGCTACCTGCTATAGAACCACCTACATCCATATAAAAGATGTAGCGCCCCCGGCAAAAGGGACGTTAGTACCGTTGAATAGTACTAGCATGTATGAACAAACCTACTCAAAATAGGTTACACAATAACAGTCAAACATGAATAGAGACATCATACAACAATACACTGAAACATGGAAAATCACAACAATAATTACCACATCCCACATCCTGTTTTGCCATCTTTTGGTTAATGTACATTTAAGTTTCCTCTTGTTATTATTATTACTGATCCATCGTGTCGTTGTCACACGGAGTCCGATCTCTGCCCGATAGGATAAGCCATCCTAGGTGATGTCCGAATTTCAATCATATCATATATAACCACTATGGCTTGTTCTCATGGAGTCTGATCTCTGCCCGAATCGGCTAGGCTAACACCGTGGCTCGTGCACAGCACACGGAGTCCGATCTCTGCCCGATCGGCTAGGCCATCTCATCTGAAAATAGTGAGGACATTAATCATCATCAAATCATAATCATATCACAATATCAAGTCATCCATGTGTACGGCATGGAGTCAGATCCCATCCAGACCGGATAGGCCTTCTCACCCCTAGGACATTCTTCTGGTACAATTATGGTGTTTTAGATCACTTACATCATTTTTAACCTTTTTGATCCCCAACACATATTGTTCTTTGATTCGTCTTTCATATCATTAGAATCTTTTGATTCACATTTCATAACAATTCATCCTTTAATACATATTCCATAGCCCCATTACATTAATTCATGTTTCACATCAATTCAACCTCATGTTTCGCATTGCATATCATTACCAAATCTTTACCCACATTTCATATCACAACAATTTTTGATTCATATTTCATACCATTCCAGTCTTTCATATTTACCACACCCATCATATGCAAGGATCGCACACATAGTAGAAGAAAGAACATAAAGATCACAACTCATATACTCAAGTAGCACAACAATATGGTATTAGCATGTAATGACATAGAAGCAAGAATTTCTCAATTATGCACATAGAACACATAAATTCCATAGACATCCAACAAGAGAATCATACCCGAAAAGTGAGCACAATGGGTTTATCCTGTGAGGGTTAGAGTTGGCCATACATACCTCGAGTTGGAATTTCCCTTTAATTTCTATCCCAAATCACCGGACCTTCTAATGCCTTCAATCTAATTTACAATGTGGCACGTTCAAACTTAGAGTTAGGAACCTTGAACTCATTTGGGCATTTTATCAAATACTATGTGGTCCTTTAGATTAACTAGCCCCTTTTTAGTGAAAGATTGCCCTAGCTTACTTCCCTTTACTAGATTATGGTAGATTATTCACATGCATGCAAGGTATTAACTCTCATCTTCAAGAACTAACCTATGTATGTTCTATTCTAGCTAAAATCTGAAAATTTGGGGAAATGGGGTAGAGGTTTACCTCTTATGGTGAAGAAGATGACGACTACTCGATTAATTCCAGGCCTGAGTAGAGATGGGAGACCAACTTGTGGAAGATGGGGACTTCTCTCACTAGAACCCACTCTCACTTCTCTCTATTTTGATCAGATAGTCGCTAAAAATGAAATGGGGTGTTTTATAAAGCTGGGGGTCGAGTTTTAACATTAGAAATTAGGAGCCCCGAAGCAGGTATGCAGTAAGGAATGCGATCGCATTCCTGTTAATTGGTCCGCATACATGTCGCATAAATGGCCTTCAGATGGGCCAAAAAGGAAAGTAGACTTCCCAAGTAAGCGACCACTATGCGGTCCGCATACCTGTTACGCAATCGCATAGTGCGTCGCATAACTCCCTCTGCAAAAATAAGGGTGCAAGAATGCGACAACTATGCGGCCCGCATTAGTGAAATGCGTTCGCATTATGGGACTCATAGCTGTCCTCTAAATGTACAGCAATTGTCCAGGTATGCGACCGTTCTGCGGTCAGCATACCTGATCTGCGATCGCATAGTGACCGCAGACCCGCGCAATTCTGGAAAATTTCAGATATTTTGTTCCACCACAGAAAATTATTTGATTCTATCTTTTAAGTCTTGGGGTACTTTATACTCCAAAAATGGTCTGTTTGAAGATTTACTACTGTTATAACAATATGGGGATCTACCCGGGCATCGTCTTTAGTCTAGAAAATTTACGGGTCTTTACATTCTCAACCACTTAAAATCATTCGTCCTCGAATGAGGACTCGGGGAGTCACTTTGGGGACGAAAACACAAGGACACCAGCCCCCCTCCTAATTTTCACTAACTCTGATATTTTCTGAAAATTTTGCCAGAATTTCCTCTGTAAATAGGCCTATCCACCTGCTAGAGGGCCCCCGAAACATATCTCAACAAGTTCCACATAATTTTAGCTACTTCACAAGTTGTACAAAGTGCAGATAACACAACGAATTTCACATAACTCAATTATTTCAATGGGTTGCACATAATTCAACTAACACAATACCCACAAATATGGCACAAGGTTGAAAAAGCCGCATGAGGAAGGGAGATAGAGAAGTGGGGTGTTCTTGCACAAAATATGACACAAGAATGCATTTGCCTAAAGACAACAATCTCCAAAACCACTACTTGACTTATTCAAACAAATGAGGGTATTTTTCTTTCATTTCACTTTCCGCTTCCCACGTGGCTTCCTCGACTTGTTGACTCCGCCATAATACTTTAACTGAAGCAATCTCCTTGTTTCTCAACCAACGAACTTGCTTTCAAGAATAGCGATGAGAACTTCTTCATATGAAAACTCTTCATTAAATTCAACAGTCTCAACCAATATGATGTCAGATGGATCTCCAACTACCTTCTTCAACATGGACACATGAAACACCGGGTGCACTAATGACATCTCAGGGGGAAACTCCAGCCTATACGCCACTTGTCATATCCTCTGGACGATCCTATACGGTCCGACATACCTTGGTCTCAACTTCCCCTTCTTTCCAAACCGCATGACTCCCTTAATGGGAGATACCTTCAAGAATACCCAATCATCTACTTGAAACTCCAAATCCCTACGACGAACGTCCGAATAAGATTTATGACGACTCTGAGCAGTTTTCAACCTCTATGACATGACTCTAACCTTCTCCATAGCTTGATGCACAAGATCCGGTCCTAGCAGTTCCGCCTCTCTAACCTCGAACCATCCAATTGGAGACCTACACCCTCTTCCGTACAATGCTTCAAATGGGGCCATCTGGATACTATCATGGAAACTGTTGTTGTAAACAAACTCTATAAACGGCAAGTGATCATCCCAGCTACCCTTAAGATCAAGTACACAAGCTTGTAACATGTCTTCAAGCGTCTGAATAATCCGCTCTGCTTTTTGTGCTGAGATTTACCTGCGTACCCAAACCTTGCTGGAATTTTCTCAAAAAGCTAGCTGTGAACTGGGCCCCTCGATCCGAAATAATAGATACTGGAGTGCCATGGAGTCTGACTATTTCATTGATATACAACTGAGCATAATGTTCTACAGTATCGGTGGACTTTGCTAGCAAGAAATCCGCTGACTTCGTGAGTCGATCCACTATCACCAAAATTGAGTCGAACTTATGCGGAGTGCGGGTTAACCCCACCATAAAGTCCCTATTGATCATCTCCCACTTCCATGTTGGTATTTCCATAAGCTGCACCAACCCACCGGACCTCTGATTCTCGGCCTTCACCTGCTCTTCATACCATTCCACTAATAAATGTCCTTGAGATCGTGATACATTTTCGTACAACCTGGGTGTACGAAATACCTGGAATTGTGAGCCTCTGACTTAACTCTCTCCCGAACATCATCGACGTCTGGAACACATAGCCTCCCTTGGGACCGCAAAACACCGTCACCATTGTCGAGTGAAAATGTTGTAGTCCTGTGATTCAGAATCGCCTCTCTCAACTACGCCAATGCTGGATCCCTGATTTGATTTTCCTTAACTTCCGCTACAGGTGAAGACTCCACTCCATTACACACCACAACATTCCCTTCATCTGAGGCCGAAAGACATACCCCCAAACTGGCCAACTGATAAACCTCCCGAGCCAAAGGTCTCCGACCTGCTTCAAAATGAGCCAAGCTACCCATGGATTTCCGACTAAGAGCTTCCACCACCACATTGGCCTTTCCTGGATGGTATAAAATATTCATATCATAATCTTTGAGCAATTCCAACCATCTCTGCTGCCTTAAGTTTAATTCCTTTTGTTTGAACAAATACTGAAGGCTTTTATGATCTGTGAACACATCCACATGGACCCCATAAAGATAATGCCGCTAGATTTTTAATGCAAACACAATTGCTGCGAGCTCCTAATCATGCATCGGATAATTATTCCCGTGATTCTTGAGCTATCGTGAAGCATACTAATGCGAGACTAAATTGCATAGTTTAACATGTGATATACCTTATATTTGAGGTGCATTAATGATAAAAATACACTTGTTATGTACTTAATGGAGTTTATTTCATGTGTGGGTGAATTGGAGATAGAAACGGAGCTAAAGGGATGCAAATACGTCGAAAATACGAAAAAGGAGACACCCGGGCGATAGCCGGGCGTTTTCCCCCTAAAGTCGGGCACCCCCTGGCGTTAGGGGGTATTTTCCCCATAATTCCAGGCACCCCCAGGAGTTAGGGGGGCGTTAGGGCCCAAACGCCAGGCCTGCACTGGCCTTAAGGGGGCGTTTGGCCCCAAACGCCAGGTGTCCCAGTTTCGGCCAAATTCGAGTTTTGACAAGTTTAAGTGTTTCCCGCTTGAAATAGAAGTCTCCTACATGGTTAGGGCTGGCACTAAACATATAAATAGACCCCAAACAACACAACTTAAAGAGACAGAGGAGATTCGGAAGGATTTAACACGAAAACACCATAGAAGTGAAACACATCGATTTCTACATCTAGTATTCTTTACTTTGTATTTCAATTATGCAATTTCTTTTAGTTTTGATTCTCAATAACATGAGTAGCTAATTTATTTAGTCTAGGTTTTGTTAGAACCCGTTGGGGATGAATTCATTGTGATATTAATATATTTTGGTTGATTAATCTCTTTTTGTTCAACTATGTTCTGATTGTAGTTGATTGAAAGAGCTCTTGATTAACTATTCCTATTTATTATGTATCTACTTGAGAAATAGTGCATATTTAGGTAATTTATTGAACAACACCACTCCCGGAGTATAGACGAAAGTCAT
The DNA here is from genome assembly GCA_005239525.1 of Nicotiana knightiana. NCBI lineage: Eukaryota > Viridiplantae > Streptophyta > Magnoliopsida > Solanales > Solanaceae > Nicotiana > Nicotiana knightiana. Next base: position 49,642 of record ML405001.1, read on the forward strand.
AACCGAGGGTTTAGAGGTTAGATTAGAGATAACGATACCTCGGGTACAATCTAAAGTGAACTGTATTGCGATCTAGCTAGCGTAACTTGAGAGAGTGCGTCTAGTAAATTATCATAATTACTTGAGAGAGATTTATGGTAGATAGAGAGTTCATGATTGATAGAGACGATTAATCAAGCTATAAGAAGTATCCGAGAAAGAATTCACCAACGGGGGAAACCATAACCTTAGACCTTTATTATCATTGTTTATATTATAGTGTTAGTTAATTGCTAATTCATTATTTTGTTATTAGATTTAGTAAACATCACCAATTGATATTCAAAAGTCTTGAGAAAAGTGATTAAGTAACAGTTTAGTATTTTATAGACTCAATTGATACGTAAATTCCCTGTGGGATCGACTTTGGGCGTAATACCTTAGATTATATTTGCAGTTCCCTTTAAGTCTTTCTATAAGACATAGTTGAGTGTGATCAAATTTTGGCGCCGTTGCCGGGGAACTTAACGGTATTATCAATTGAGTTGAAAGAAATACAAAATTCTGAAACATAGTCACTTTTCTTTAAAATTTTCTTTTTCACATTGAACGTTTAACGTTTGCTAAGTGTTGCAGGTGCATGCCTAGAAACTCATCAAGGACTGGTGAAGTAACTGAAGCCTTATCAGACCCTGAGAAAGTTTTCAGGACCATAAATCGTACCAATCGGAAAAGCAAACGCCAACCACAAATTAAACAAATTGAAATAGACATGGAATATGCACATAACCGGAATAATCATGGGGATGACGTGGTAGACCCAGTCGCTCAAATAGGGGCAGAGGCTCCTTTATATGACTGGGTACGACCCACAGCTGAGAATTTGGCCACGGCGATACTGGTTCCTCAAATACAGGCCGAGTCCTTTCAAATTACAAATAATATGCTGCACCTATTACAGAACAAAGGGCTATTCTCAGGGTCATACATTGAACACCCCCAGCAGCATTTAAAGAGCTTTCTATCAATTTGCAAAACTCAAAGGTAGCCAAACGTCACTCAGGAGGCAATAAAACTATTGTTGTTTCCATTCTCAGTGACTGGTGCTGCCCAGACTTGGCTTAACTCACTCCCCATCAACTCCATTACTACATGGGAGGAGTTAGTCAAGCAGTTCGTGAACAAGTTTCATCCACCCAACAAAACTGCTCAACAAATTGATGAAATCTTGAGCTTTAGACAGAAACCAGTGGAAACATTACAAGAGACATGGGAAAGATTTAAGAGTATGCTGGTTATCTGTCCACATCACGGCATTCCTAAGCAAATGTTGGGGCAGCGTTTCTATATGGGTTTGGCAGATACTGTGAAAGCAAGTGTTGATGCTTCCGCTGGTGGAGCATTCCTGAGCATATCATGGAGAGAGAATCAAATCTTACTTGATAAAATGCCACAGAATTCAGGATGGACAACAAGGAATGCACCAATTACTCATGTAGTTCATTCAGTGCCATTCGATCCATCTAACACCATTGCAGAGAACGTGGCCACCTTGATAACACAAATGAGTATCCTTACTAAGAGGGTAGAAGAATCGGGACAGAAACAGCAGGTGCACATCGTTGACACAACCAATGGGGGCTTGTGCACATCTTGCATTAGTCAACCACTTGGTAATCATTGGAATACAGAAAGCCATCACCCTCCTTACCCAGAAAATATGAATTATGTGTCAAATTATGGAAGCCATAGAGACAAGGGGTAGAATTGGGGTCAACAAGTTCAACCATATAGGCCACCCCACCAACAACAAAACAGTGGAAATATGGGTGTCAGGGGACCGCAAGGTAATGCAGCACCATTTCAGAGGCCACAGGGTTATAATTATCAGAATCAGCAACAATCTTACTACCCTCCTCAGCAACAACAAGGGGGAAGGCAAGAAGATGGGTTTGCCAGGTTAGAAGCTATGATGCAGCAGGTAATTGGGTCAAATGCCAAAATCAGTGAGAGAGTAGATATTCATGATGCAGCTATTAAAAACATTTAAGTACAGTTGGGGCAGATATCTATAGCAGTGAACAATCGGCCTCCTGGAACTTTACCTGCAGACACTCAGGTAAATTCTATTGACCAGGTTCCAAGGCAGCTGATGGTAGTGACTCTTCGCAGTGGCAAAGAATTGAATGTGGATCTGGAAAGGGCTCATGAAAGCAGGCAGACCAAAACATTGTTACCCATGCAGGTAGAACTTGATTATTCAACAATTTTGACCAAGGCAAAAGTGCAACCTAGTCAAGAAGAACCCAGTGCATAGATTGAGACTGAAAAAGATGTGGAGATGACTCAGAAACCGATAGTAGAGGTGGTGGTTGAGAAAGAAAAATCCCAGATTACTGGACAAAAGAGACCACCAGCTCCATTTCCTCAGAGGCTGGCTAAATACCAAAAGGATGAACAGTACAAGAAGTTCTTGGACATGCTCAAGCAGATACAGGTAAATATTCCATTAATTGATGCATTGAAAGAAATGCCTTGGTATGCTAAAATGATGAAGGAATTGATGTCTAGAAAAGTTGACTTCCAAGATCTAGCTACTGTCACCCTTACTCAGACTTGTAGTGCGGTGGTAACACATCCTATTGCTGAAAAGTTGTCTGACCTAGGGAGTTTTACAATTCCTTGTACCATTGGCAATTTCTCTTTCACCAAATCTCTATATGACTTGGGAGCCAGCATTAATTTGATGCCGCTGGCCATATATAAAAGATTGGGAATTGGTAGAGCCAGGCCCACATCCATGCTGTTGCAACTTGCTGATAGGACGGTGAAGAGACCGNGCACCTCTGTGTTTCAAATGTTTTAAGTATTCTTAGTATAACATGTTAAGAGATTTGCTTAATAAGTTGTGTACATGAGTGTAGTTTGACTACTCGAGGACGAGCAAAGGTTTAAGTGTGGGGTCTTGATGCGAGACTAAATTGCATAGTTTAACATGTGATATACCTTACATTTTATGCGCATTAATGATAAAATTACACTTGTTATGTGCTTAATGGAGTTTATTTCATGTGTAGGTGAATTGGAGATGGAAACGGAGCTAAAGGGATGCAAATACGTCGAAAATACCCAAAAGGAGACACCCGGGCGTTTGCCCCCTAAAGCCGGGCACCCCCTGGCGTTAGGGGGGCATTTTCCCCGTAAGGCCAGGCACCCCCAAGCGTTAGGGGGGCGTTAGGGCCCAAACGCCAGGCCTGCACTGGCCTTAAGGGGGCGTTTGGCCCCAAACGCCCGGTGTCCCAGTTTCGGCCAAATTCAAGTTTTGACGAGTTTAAGTGTTTCCCGGTTGAAATAGAAGTCTCCTACATGGTTATGGTTGGCCCTAAACATATAAATAGACCCCAAACAACACAACTTAAAGAGACAGAGGAGATTCGGAAGGATTCAACATGAAAACACCATAGAAGTGAAAAACATCGATTTCTACATCTAGTATTCTTTACTTTGTTTTTCAATTATGCAACTTCTTTTAGTTTTGAATCTCAATAACATGAGTAGCTAATTTATTTAGTCTAGGGTTTGGTAGAACCCGTTGGGGATGAATTCATTGTGATACTAATATATTTTGGTTGATTAATCTCTTTTTGTTCAACTATGTTCTGATTGTAGTTGATTGAAAGAGCTCTTGATTAACTATTCCTATTTATTATGTATCTACTTGAAAAAAGAGTGCATATTTAGGTAATTGCTTGAACAACACCAATCCCGGAGTATAGACGAAAGTCATAACCGAGGGTTTAGAGGTTAGATTAGAGATAACGATACCCCGGGTGCAATCTAAAGTGAATTGTATTGCGATCTAGCTAGTGTAACTTGAGGAAGTGCGTTTAGTAAATTATCATAATTACTTGAGAGAGATTTATGATGGTTAGAGCGTTCATGATTGACAGAAATAGCCAATTAAACTATAAGACTTATCTACGAAAGAATTCATCAACGGAGGAAACCATAACCGTAGACCCTTTATTATCATTGTTTATATTATATTGTTAGTTAATTGCTAATTTATTATTTTGTTATTAGATTTAGTAAACATCACCAATTGATATTCAAAAGTCTTGAGAAAAGTGATTAAGTAACAGTTTAGTATTTTATAGACTCAATTGATACGTAAATTCCCTGTGGGATCGACTTTGGGCGTAATACTCCAGATTATATTTGCAGCGCCCGTTTAGTCTTTCTATAAGACATAGTTGAGCGTGATCACATACGCTATTACCTTACCACATTGCATCAACACACATCCCAAACCAACCCTCGAAGCATCACAGTACACCACAAACCCCTCTGTACCTTCTAGCAAGGTCAATACCGGCGCGAAGTCAATCTTGATTTCAATTCCCGAAAACTCCTTTCACAAGCATTGGACCACTGGAACTTAACTGCTTTTTGTGTCAACTTAGACAATGGGGAGGCGAGAGTAGAGAATCCCTCCATAAACCTCCGATAATATTCAGCTAAACCTAAGAAACTGCGGATCTCCGTTGGGGTCGTTGGTCTAATCCAATCCTTTACCGCTGCAATCTTTTGGGGATCAACCCGAATCCCTTCCCAGAAAACAACATGGCCCAAAATGGTGACTGATTCTAGCAAAAACTCACATTTTGAAAATTTTTCATACAACTGGTGCTGATGTAGGGTCTGCAGAACTGCCCTGAGGTGATTAGCATGATCTTCTTGACTTCGCGAGTAAACAAGGATATTGTCGATGAAGACAATCACGAAAGAGTCAAGAAACGGTTTGAAAACTTGATTCATAAGATCCATAAAAGTTGATGGGGTGTTGGTTAGCCCAAAAGACATTACCAAGAATTCGTAGTGCCCATAACGAGTCCTGAAGGCGGTCTTAGGAATATCATGTTCCCTGATCTTTAGCTGGTGATACCTGGACCGTAAATCAACCTTTGAGAAGAACCTAGCACCTTGCAATTGGTCGAACAAATCATCTATCTGAGGCAATGGGTACTTATTTTTTATGGTGACCTTGTTGAGTTGCCGATAATCAATACACATCCGAAGTGATCCATATTTCTTTCTGATAAAAAGAACCGGTGCGCCCCAAGGCGAAACACTAGGCCTAATGAAACCCTTTTCTAGAAGGTCCCTCAATTGCTCCTTTAACTCCCTCAATTCTGTTGGCGCGATCCTGTAGGGTGGAATAGATATTGGCTGCGTATCTGGCAATACATCAATCCCGAAATAAATCTCTCTATCTGGTGGAATCCCAGGAAGGTCATCCGGAAAAACTTCAAGAAACTCATTCACAACAGGCACGGACTCGGGGGCAGGCACCTCTGAAGTGGTGTCCGCAACCCGGACCAAATGCTAGAAGAACCCTTTTTTGATCATCTTTGAGGCCTTAAGGTAGGAAATAAACCTACCTCTTGGCACAATATTATTCCCCTCCCACTCGATGACTGGTTCATTAGGAAACTCGAGCCTCATAATTCTTGTTCGGCAATCGAGTTTAGTAAAGCAAGAATAGAGCCAATCCATCCCCATATCACATCAAAATCTACCATTCCCAAATCAACAAGATAGGCTGTTGTATCTCGACCACGCACCGTGACAACACAATTCCTATAAACTCACACGGCCGTAATAAAATCACCAACTAGAGTCGACACAGAGAACGGCTCATGAAGTTATTCGGGTTCTATCCCTAAACTCGAAGCAACAAAAGGGGTGACATATGATAAGGAAGACCCAGGATCAATAAGAGCATGAACATCATGGGACTGAACAGTCAGAATACCTGTGACGACATCTGAAGAAGCCTCCGCACTCTCACGACCACTCAAAGCATAGAACCGACTGGATCCTCCCCGACCACGGGCAGCACTACGTCCTGCTGGTGCTAAAGAGCCTTGGGTTGGTGGGCGTGCTGAAGATGTAGTAGCTGAAGAACTAGATGGATGGATGGGCGGCACCCCATCCTGCACCCTCACTGAATGAAGGGCAGTCTCTATGATATGACCACTCACCCCACAACCATAGCATACTGACCGATCCAGATAATAGGGCCTAGTATGAAATCTCTCGCACTTGGGGCATGGGCCCCTCTGCTGTTGTTGCAACCTCCCACCTGAACGGCCTAGCTGATGGAACCCTCTGCTACCAGAACTGGCCCCAAAACGACCTCCCTTCTGATGATGATGGTGACAACCTGGTGGCAGGGGCACTAGCTGATAGCTGATGATTGAGCATGAGACTGGGATGGTCCTGATGACCCTCTCCCAGGAACTTGTCTCCCTCCTCCAAAATAACCCACGTGGCTGCCCGCCGACTGGGCTTTACTACTACTACTCTCTCTCCATTCTTATCTTCAATTTCCGAGCCTCCGTACCCTGGGAAAATCCCACAATCTTCTCATAGTTCATATCTGAATGCAGAGCAGCTGTAGCAGATTCATTAATAACCAAGGGACCAAGGCCATGGATGAACCGACGAACTCTAGCCTCCATAGTAGAAACCATATGAACAACATATTTGGACAAGCGCACGAACTCCATATGATACTCCCACACACTCATGTTGCCCTGTTTGAGGACCTCAACCTCTGTAGCACGGGCTGTCATAGTCTCGGCAGGCAAGAAATGGTCCATGAAGGCATCTAAAAACTCATCCCACCTCGCCGGAGGGCTCCCATCCCCACGGGAACTCTCCCACATTTCGAACCACGAATATGCCGCTACCTTCAAATGATAGGAAGAAAACTCAACCCCTTTTTGTCTCAGTAGCCCTCATAACTCGGAGGGTTTTGTACATCTCATCAATGAACTCCTGAGGATCAACCTCTAGGTCAGGACCTGTGAACTCTGGAGGGGCTAACCGTAGAAACTGGTTGTCTCCGGAACCTGAAGAATCCCCTGGCTCGCTAGAGGATGTAGGGGCAACATTTGATCTTTGGGCCTGGGAGGCCACTAACTGGGTCAACATCTGGATAGCTCCCCTGAGGTCCCCATGAGAAATACCGGGACCAAAAGCTGGAGCTGGAGGTGGGTCAGGAGTATCAGCGGGAGGGATTTCAGCACCCTCTGTTGGAGCAAGAATAGGAATAGTCTGGCCTAGAGCGGAGGAGTCAGGCTGGTTTATGGTTGGGGGATCATTTTCACTCACACCACCAGATGGGGAATTTACGACCACTCCCGGGGTGACATCGGCCTTTAGGCCGAGTCGAGCTCTATTCTTGTGTGCCATTTGCTGAAAGTTGAAACAACGCACGGGTTAGAGATAGACAACCTCACTTTTCACCACATCGCACGATACCGAATAGAAATAAGAGGGTATTTTCCTAAATGTCCATGCAGTCCCCTAATTATAGATGTGGTCGACAACACACCGATAAAAAGGGCTCTACTAGACACGGCTCCGAGACATCCTAGGACACTTTTAAATCCTTAGGCTCTGATACCAAGTTTGTCACGCCCCAAAACCGAGGGACGGGATCGGAGCCTAACCGAATGAACCCGGTCAAGCGAACCTAATTTTTCTTTCCTACCCAACGCGTTTCTCCGTGTTTATAACATACATTATTCATATGAATTAGCAAGAGAAAATCAAAAACGTGGATTCACAACGTAAAGTCCATTTTTCGTCTTTAAAACATTTTCAACATTTAATCTTCCCCGAAACATACTTACTAAATTACAGCGTTCACGATACGGGATCATGATTACGAACGAGTACAAAAACTACACATGGCCCCGAGAGAGTGGGGCTCACCAAGACTGCTTAGAAGATGGAGGGAAGGCACCACTAACGGCGACCGGAGCTACCTGCTATGGAACCACCTACATCCATATAAAAGATGTAGCATCGCCGGCAAAAAGGACATTAGTAGCGACGAATAGTACTAGCATGTATGAACAAACCTACTCCAAATAGGTTAAACAATAACAGTCAAACATGAATAGAGGCATCATACAACAATACACTGAAACATGAAAAATCACAACAAGAATTACCACATCCCACATCCCGTTTTGCCATCTTTTGGTTAATGTACATTTAAGTTTCCTCTTGTTATTATTATTACTGATCCACCGTGTCGTTGTCACACGGAGTCTGATCTCTGCCCGATAGGTTAAGCCATCCTAGGTGAGGTCAAAATTTTAATAACATCATATATAACCACCGTGGCTTGTTCTCATGGAGTCCGATCTCTGCCTGAATCGGCTAGGCTAACACTGTGGCTCGTGCACAGCACACGGAGTCCGATATCTACCCGATCGGCTAGGCCATCTCATCTGAAAACAGTGAGGACAATAATCATCATCAAATCATAATCACATCACAATATCAATTCATCCATGTGTACGGTATGGAGTCCGATCCCAGCCAGACCGGATGGGCCTTCTCACCCCTAGGACATTCTTCTAGTACAATTATGGTGTTTTAGATCACTTACATCATTTTTAACCTTTTTGATCCCCAACACATATTGTTCTTTGATTCGTCTTTCATATCATTAGAATCCTTTGGTTCACATTTCACAACAATTCATCCTTTAATCCATATTACATAGCCATCCATTACATTAATTCATGTTTCACCACAATTCAACCTCATGTTTCGCATTTCACATCATTACCAACTCTTTACCCACATTTCATATCACAACAATTTTTTATTCATATTTCGTACCATTCTAGTCTTTCATATTTACCACACCCATCATATGCAAGGATTCCACACATAGTAGAAGAAGGAACATAAAGATCACAACTCATATACTCAAGTAGCCCAACGATATGGTATTAGCATGGAATGAAATAGAAGCAAGAATTTCTCAATTAGGCACATAAAACACATAAATTCCATAGACATCCAACAAGAGAATCATACTTGGAAAGTGAGCACAATGGGTTTATCTTGTGAGGGTTAGAGTTAGCCATACATACCTCGAGTTGGAATTTCCCTTTAATTTCTATCCCAAATCACCAGACCTTCTAACGCCTTCAATCTAATTTACAATGTGGCACATTCAAACTTAGAGTGAGGAACCTTGAACTCATTTGGGCATTTTATCAAATATTATGTGGTCCTTTAGATTAACTAGCCCTTTTTTAGTGAAAGATTTCCCTAGCTTACTTCCCTTTACTAGATTATGGTAGATTATTCACAGGCATGCAAGGTCTTAACTCTCATCTTCAAGAACCAACCTATGTGTGTTCTATTCTAGCTAAAATCTGAAAATTTGGGGAAATGGGGTGGAGGCTTACCTCTTATGGTGAAGAACATGACGACTACTCGATTAATTCCAGGCATGAGTAGAGATGGGGGACCAACTTGGGGAGGATGGGGACTTATCTCACTAGAACCCACTCTCACTTCTCTCTATTTTGATCAGAAAGTTGCTAAAAATGAAGGGGAGGGGTGTTTTATAAAGCTGGGGGTCGGGTTTTAACATTAGAAATTAGGAGTCGCGAAGCAGGTATGCGGTCAGGAATGCGATTGCATTCCTGTTACGCGGTCCACATACCTGTCGCATAAATGGCCTTCAGATGGGCCAAAAAGGAAAGTAGACTGCCCAAGTATGCGACCACTATGCGGTCCGCATACTTGTTATGTGATCGCATAGTGTGTCGCATAACTCCCTCCGCAAAAATAGAGGTGCAAGAATGCGACAACGATGCGGCCTGCATTCGTGAAATGTGATCGCAGTATGGGCCGCATAGCTGTCCTCTAAATGGACAACAATTTTCCAGTTATGCGACCACTATGCGGTCCGCATACCTGATCTGTGATCGCATAGTGACCGCAGACCCGCACAATTCTGGAAAATTTCATCTTTTAAGTGTTGGGGTACTTTTTACTCCAAAAAGGGTCAGTTGTAAGATTTACTATTGTTATAACAATATGGGGACCTATCCAGGCATCGTCTTTAGTCTAGAAAATTTACGGGTCTTTACACCTAATTCTTCTACGGACCTCTGAATAACATTCCGAACATGCTCCTAAGTCCAAAATCACCTAACGAAGTTATCCCGACCATAAAAACCAAATTCCGAGATCGTTTACCCATAAGTCAACTTCTGGTTGAATTTTCCAACTAAATAACCAACTTAAGAGACTAAGTGTCTCATTTCTCTCCACAATCACGCCAAACCCGAACCAATAAACCTAACACAAAATGAAAGAGTTGAACCACATATAATGATGCAGAAATGGGGAATACGGGGCTAAAACTCTCGGAAAGACAGATCAGGTCGTTACATTCTGCCCCAGTTAAACATACGTTCTTGCTCGAACGTGCCTATGGTTATTCCAAAAAACCATCAAAATTGCCGAATAACCTTACCACGCACATACCCGGGGGTGATCCTACGCCACCCTATCCCATATAGGTCCGGTAGCACAACACCGTTGAAATTTCGAAATCCAACCACACCCATAAACCTTAGAACCAAATTTCCACTTCTGAAAAAATTTACAAGATCAAAATTCCACAACTATAAACTGAATAAGTCTGAACACGCTGTATCAAGCCATATCCATAACCCAAGATGAAAGCACATAATATACTGCATGAATCAAACATTCATGGCGATAACTCCTAACCACAATAGCCGCTCAAAACAACCCAATACCGGTACATATCCTCTTATCAAGAAATACCTCTCTCTAACACTTTCATATACTGTCGATGATGAGCGAATCACGTAGAAACGAGCAACCGTTCGTCCGATCAGTCAGACATGAAGCTCCCCCTTCCCAAGCAGGAATTGCAGATTTCTAAGCCGACTCCCGATATTTATCCTTCCAACTATGTTGTAGTCAATTCTGACAGTATTCATTCTAGTTCCAATGGCCTCTTCTCATCCAACATGACCACTCTAATGACATGACACATCAATACAATTCAAAGCCATAAACCGTGCAACTCGTGCACTCAATAGCAACATCCCAATGTAATCAAATTATATAAAAGATTCACACGAGAGGACCATCCCGCCATTAACAATTACCGTCACAACACCATGCTAAGAGCCTGACACTCATCAAAAAATCAAAACACACGAATCTGACACCAAGGATCATACCTCCACATAACTCCGCTACAATGCATGATTCCATCCACACGCTGGTCCACATGAAATAATTCGAGTCACCTTGCTCCAAATCAATAACCATGTGCAATTCGATATCAAGTACTCAAAGTGCATTGCCCTAACCACGGTGAATCGTACGATACCATGCGACACAAACTCGAAAGAAAACAACCAATATGTCTTAATCCGCAATACCCAATTACTTACCTTACTCAAATCACGCTATAAGCCCAATTAGAACCACACTATATGTGCCTATAACCAACAATCACAACTGCTTGCAACACTGAAGGGTAACTCATACATCACTCCAGAACACGAATAAACTCAATGACAATCGAATGGTACATCCCTCAACAATAGAAATTCGGAGTCAGCAATTCTGACCCGGTGCAAAAGACACACTCGTACTGGCATACCAATAACCCTAAATCAACTGTGGTCACCCACAGAGATAGATAACTCACCAAAAAGTTCACAATGTTTGAATCATGGTAAATACTAACATCTGACTAGCTATGTTCGCATCTTCACAATTCACTACCACAAAATAACATGTTTATGAGAACTCTCAGTCTCGAAGTCATGAAGCACACCAATTACTATATCTGATCTCAATTCCATCGCTCGAATACATAACACATCCCTAATACTCAACCATTCCACGAGGGATACCCCTAAAATCCTTCGGCATCACCAAGCAACCTTGAATATCAGCAGTCGATCCAACAAGAGAGCGTCGCTAAACCAGTGAAGCACCCTTAACTCCACATATGCCCTTTCTGAAATGTATACCCTTATCAAGGCACCCAATAGTGCCATCATCTACCTAGTCATCTGAAACTACCAATGCTGCCTAAGATTTTTTTACCTTTCTTCCAGAACTAAACTGTGACCTCACACATGCAAATCTCAGTCTACACGACATACCACATACACCATACCATCCTATGATAAATATGAGAACTCCATAATCCCTTCCGAGCCACAAGCAACTACGCACCCAACTAGTCAAGAACTTCTCATTTGATTGCATTTAGAAGCAAAATCACTATACATCACTTGCACCTCACGCCAGTATAAAATATGCATTTCTAACCGTGGTAGAAACCATCAGGATTTATCTGAATCCCATTTGTACAACACCAAACCGTCAGGGTTGAATCCTTCTAACTCAACCAAGCTACGCAGGTCACCAAAACCCAAAAGCATTGCTGAGAAACACCTATAAAAACTCATTACCTCAAGAACACCCAAAGAGCTAATTGTATCCCTTATCATGTCGATCCGACCTACTACCAAGTTCTCCTATTTATCCAAGTTCCTTCTGACTTACTTGTGAATATAAAGCCATTACCTTTACCTTCCTGATATTGATATGTAGAATCCATGATAATGTAGAAATGCCACAAGTCTTGACACCCTCCAACATAAATCTCAGTTCTAGCCCAAAATACACCTTGAAGATTTCCAATTGCTATATTTAACCTTGAATCTGTCAGAACCATTCTCGAGAGTCATCCACTCTACTCAACCCTCAATTAGACTGATCAAACAGACCGAACGACATGTGCTACATTAGCACTCCAACACCCCAGGAAGTAATCCACACATACTCGAAGCAACAAGCAAATTCCTACATTGCACATACTACACCATTTTACAATTACAACTCAATCATTAAACAAATAAATAAAAAATCCAATTACCCAGAGAGTACATTACAACCTGTAGCCAAAATTTCCATTACTCAAGTCATCCCCGATCTCAACCCCTGTAAGCCACAACTTATTCACCAGTATACCTCGAACCGAACCCAACACATCACCTAATCGTGCAACCAACTTATCACTAGAAGACTCCCCCACTTGGCTCAAAGCCATAGATCAAAACAACCAGTAACTCATAATGACCATACGCTAACACCACCGCCATACCACAGGGAGATTCAACTAAATTCTTCATAAGATCATATATAACTCAAACTATTTAACATCCCAAGTCATCTACAATCTCATATTCACCATTGCAATAGCCGTGCCAAATCCCACAAGTAATCTAAACTCAAATTGCAACATATATCAATTATTGGTAAAAGAGAACTTGCTACAAAACAACATAAGGATCACACAACCTCAGGACACCCCGCGAAAAATAGCCCCTCCTACTTAGCCTCAAACTTATCTCTCTCTATACCCTTCTGAAACTCATAACTATCACGCAATCACTTTATCCTTCTGCTTCAAACACAACCAACGCCTACTCTCGAGGCATCACAATACGCAGTATAAGAACCTAAAGTTGATGGCAGAACTAACATTGGAGTTGTGGTCGAAGAAATCTTGAGCTTCTGGAAGCTCTCTCTACACTCGTCTGACCACCTGAATACCCTCACTGGACACCACGTGCCCCAAGAATGCTACTGAACTGAGCCAAAAATTCACACTTGAAGAACTTTGCGTAGAGATTCTCCTCCCTGAATCCTTATAATGTCGTCCTCAAATATTGAGTATGCTACCCCTGGCTACGCGTATACGCCAGGATGCCATCAATGAATACAATAACAAGGAGTGCTAATACGACTGGAATATCGTTAATAAAGTACATGAACGCTACTGGGGCATTGGCTAGCCCAAAAGACATCACCAAGAACTCATAACACAATAGAACGATCCGCTTCACTCCACAACTAAACAACATAAGAGGTCTCCCAATACACTCACAACTCGAAGCCATATGCCAACTCCAAACAGGAGTCAAACACTCAATAGTTTTTGCTACATATCTAGTCCATCCCCTTTTTGTCACAATCAACAATTTGAACACACCTCACCATCGAATCACACTCGCTACATAGTCATCCAGTCACAACACCCCCCACCGATAAGGACACAAATGGACATATATGTCCCAAATACACGACTCACACAATCGAAATCTTAGCACTCAAGCCATAGAATAAAATCCAGCCCCAAGTCCTCTAGACTGACCCATTATCAACATGCTAAAAATCACATCTCATCCATGGAAGTCACAAGTCATCGATGCACAGCTGATACCAAGCGCTCACGTGCGCATTCGATTACATGGAAGGAATTCAAGAGTTATGCTTTTGGCTGAATAAAATGGATTCACACGACAGGAATCCAAGAATGTGAGATTTTCCTAAGGGTTCTGTAGCCTCTCGAAGATAAGTATAGACGTCTCTGTACCAATCTGCAAGACTCTACTAAACCTGCTTATGACCGGTGAGTCCTATGTAACCTAGCGCTCTGATACCAACTTGTCACGACCCCAAATCTAAACTAGTCGTGATGGCGCCTATCGTGGAACTAGGCCAGCCAAATCCACACTCAAATCGTAAATAATCTTTCATTTATATCATTACTAAACTGATAACCCATGAAGGTTTTGTTTAATCATTTTAAAACAGATAAAGCTACACTAAATATTAAATACAACCCTGAGATCCCGAAGTCAGTGGTCATGTGCATCTACAAGAAATATACAACTCTGGAAAATAACTCTATAATAGTAAGCAGGAGAGAGCAGGGTCGTGGACACGTGCAGCTACCTCGCAAAATCTCCGAGAAGTCTCTAGAACAGATACACAACTCACTTTGCCCTAGCACCTGGATGTGCACACAAGGTGCAGGGAGTAATGTGAGTATACCAACTCAGTAGTAATGAAAATAAATCAGGTATGAGCAGTAATAAACATATAAAGTCAAATCATCATTTCACAATAAGCACGGTCTTTCTTTCCAACAGTGAATACTTTAAATCATCACGCTTAAAAATCCAATTTCAGTAAAACTCCTTTGAAAAGTGTAATTTCCAACAATTTCATAAAAATGTCCAAGAAGTTTAGCGTAAAAATGAAATGAATCATAAGTAGCCTCTCGGGAAAAACATGTATCAGAAACTGCCCCTCGGGCGTAACATTACTCAGAATCAGCCCCTCGGGAATACCTCACAGTCACTCATAATCAGCCCCTCGGGCAACCTCACAGTCACTCATGCCTCCCAATCACTCGGCACTCGCACTCAGTAGGTACCTGCGCTCACTAGGGGTGTGTACAGACTTCGGAGAAGCTCCTACAGCCCAAGCGCTAATATCAAGCCATCTCATGACATATCATATCCTCACAATCCGGCCCTCTCCCTCACTCAGTCAGAAAATCTCAAAAGCCACTCGGGCTATCTGTAAAACGGGGTACTCGACCCAAAAATATCATTTTATATCTCAAAATAGTGTAAATAAGGCTGAGTTTCGAAATCAGTTAAACATAATATGATTGAGTGTAAATCATAAGTCAACACAATGAGGAATAGCAGTAAAAGCTCCCAAGGGGTCTAAACAGGTCGGCACAAGGCCCCAAACATGGCTTATAGCCCATATATAACAATAGTCTGAAAATACGATTTAACATATGATTTAAAAGTAAATATGCAACTCATTAGTTGCCACGGGAAGGACCAAGTCCAAATCCCCAATCAGTGCACGCCACACACTCCTAATCTAGCATGTGCGCCACTTCGAAAATAGTGAGAAAATACGAAGTTCGGGGTTTCATACCCTCAGGACAAGATTGACAGTCATTACTTACCTCAAACCGGACCGAATACCAATCTGAGTCAAAATCAGATTTATACCATCAATATATGCTAAAGGAATGAATTCCACATGAAAATTATCAAATTAGACCAAAAATTCCGAATTTGGCTCAAATCGGGCCCTTACGCCCACATCGAAATCCTATAAAAATGATATCACAATAATTCTTATCCTCCCAAGATTCCGCACATACCAAGAACATAAAAATCGGACCTCAAATCCTCAATCAAAGGTCTCCAAATCATAAGCCCTAATTCTCCAATTTTTGGGTTTAAATCCCACTAATTCCAGGTTTAATTACTCAGAAATCAACATAGAATCGAGTATTGAAGTCAAAAATATTACCTTCAAGTGTTTCCCTTTGATTCACTCTTCAATCCCTCTCAAAAAGCTTCAAAACCTCTCAACAATGGTGAAAAATGGACTGAAATTCGCGAAGGAGGGGTTTAAATTGACATCAAGGTCAACAACTTTCATTTTTGCATCATCTTCAAATTCCTTATAGATTGTGAGTTATAAGCTTCCAAAGTCGGGATAGTGCAATAGAAAGTTTACTATATGCAATCACGTGAAGCCTTATGCGCTCGCATAGCACAGCTAGATTTTTCCAAATTTTCTCTATGCTAACGCGGCGAGATATATGCTATCGCATTATACACCCCTGAAGCCAAAAACTAGCACCTAGAAATGGTCCGAAACCACCCGAAACTCACCCGAGACCCTCGGGACCTCAACCAAAACATACCAACACATCCCATAACATCACACAAACTTAGTCGAGCCTTCGAATCACCCAAAACAACATCAAAATACCATATTAACCCTGAATTCAAGCCTAAGGATTTCTAAACTTCTGAAATTTACCAACGATGTCGAAACCAACCAAACCACGTCCGAATGACCTGAAATTTTGCACAAACATCACAAACTAAACTATAAACCTATTCCAACTTCCGAAATTTCATTCCAACCCTGATAGCTAATTTTCCACTGCCGACTGAAAATCGTCAAAAATCCAATTTTGCCAATTCAAGCCTAATTCTACCACGGACCTCTAAATAACATTCCGAACACGCTCCCAAGTCCAAAATTAACTAGCGAAGCTATCCAAACCATAAAAACCAAATTTCGAGATCGTTTACCCATAAGTCAACTTTCGATTGACTTTTTCAACTAAATAACCAACTTAAGAGACTAAGTGTCTCATTTTTCTCCACAATCACGCCGAACCCGAACCAATAAAACTAACACAACATGAAATATATGAACCACATATAATGAAGCAAAAATGGGGAAAATGGGGCTAAAACTCTCGGAACGATCGATCGGGTCGTTACACTCTCATATCTGTATTTTATGTAACTCTTATTGGGTTATGTCCTTTGTCTTAACTTACCTATCGTACGGGATCCTTATGTATCAAGTGTTCATTCCCACTTATTTTATCAATATCATCGAGTGATAAACCCTTATTGATTCTCCCCGGCGTTATGCTTGCATAATGTTCTGGAGTCATATTATATCTTTAGGATCTGAATAAATGCAATCTCATTCCTTTCACCCTTTTACCGCATTCTTCCTTTACCATTCGATAGTTACATATTCATCTTTGGAATTTTTTTCACATCTTCACTGACATATTACTCGCCTTGCGGTAACCCTTCTACACCTCGGATAATTGAATTTCTTACACACAAAGGTGACACCTGGTGGAACTGGCACATTTAGTCCCTTAAGCTTAACTCTCTCATAGTCCTTGCTTTACGGAAGCGACTTTATGAACGACCTTTAAAGGTTATTCTTCTATTTTTCATTCTATTATTGTCGAAACACGATCTCTAAAATGATACCGACTATTACTAATTCTTTCGATCCCTAATTCATGTTCGATTTTTTTTTCTTGTTTACTATCCCATACTAATTTCTATTACTCTGGTGTCTCACTTTTCCTTCTGGTAATCACGTTGGACTCAGCAACTGATTTCTTGAAATGAGGATATGACTATAGGGCTTATACTTATATTGTCTCAAGCCATGTATCCTCTTGTCTTTTCCTTCACTTGACTATAGACTCTATCATCCTGTCATATTTTGATTTACCATTATCATTCATTTATCACATCTTACTCATAATGCTTCATTTACTCTCTTCTTATTCTCCTGCTAATATCTCTGTCTATTACCTTATTTTAAAAAATTCAACAAAACAGCCTTTCGCTTTTAGATCCCCTAGCACCATCTCATTGGCTCTTGGGTCGACTAACGCTCTCTCTTTACTAGGGGTAGGAGTCATCCTAAGATAAATATTCATTCATTCTAGGATTCCAGTGTCTATCTTCTGAACTTTCTGAACATTCTAGTATTCATATCCGACTGTATTATTCTAGAGTGCACCATCTGGCTATCTCCCAATGAGAACTATTACCATGTCCTGCACTACCCTTCAAAAATGTTAGATAATGATAACAATCCATCCACAATTTTGGGTTACTCTAACCCCAGCTAGATCTTGATATTCTGTCCTTCTCTTAAATTATATACTTTAGCTCCCATAGGGTATAATTGAGATGGGTGTGGTCAATTGTAGATATCTCTGTTACTGTTGAAAGTAACTCAAAATGCTTATATTTCTTTGCCTGAATTATAAATACTGATAATATTTATTAACTAGGTACCTCGTACCCTTCTTCATCTTGCTTCTTTTACTTTTTTGAAACTTTTATCTACCTTATGATTCTCTTATTTATTTTTACCATAAAGGAAGATAGATATTCTTACCTTAGAGATCCTTATTAAGAAACTTACACATCTTAGTACACACATGATCTGCTGAAGACCTCACATTTACTCATCATAAGAATAATGCAAAATTGAGTTCCTCTAACTCAACTCTTCCACAGCCACATTCAATCTCTTACCAACTGTCTTTCTAGATGTAGGCATCATTGTATTAGTAATAGAATTTAGGAGTTTGATTTCTTACAACTGAGCTCTACCACACGATCTAGAGTAAGAAGAAAGATTGACAGTCCTAAAGGCCCTATAGCCTCCTACTTATAAGTGTGGTGCACAACACACCCATAAACAAGACTCTACTAGACACGGCTTGTAGACTCCCTAAGACAGAACTGCTCTGATATCACTTTTGTCACGACCCAACCCAGAAGGCTGTGACGGGCACTCGGTACTTTACTCAACCGAGTACCAACGTAACATATCTTTCTTACCGTACTATCATGGGTAAATTTGCCAAAAGGGTCATCATGACATTACCAAAATAAAACATAAGGAAATTTTAGACATAGGACGACCTAACATGATATAGAAACTTATACATGTGACGTACGGGCCTATAAGGCTGACATGATCATTTGTAAACTCAAAACATAGGCTGACAAGTCCATACAAGTATCCATATACTTGACATATGTCTACAAGCCTCTAAGAGTACATAAACATCATAAAGGTCGGGACTAGGCCCCTCTATACCAGTCAATACATGTCCAAATCATATTGACCAACTAGGCAACTCCATAGAAACTGGAGTGCACCAAAACTTTCTGCTAAGCTGATAGCCTACTAGGAGGACTGTCAACCTCTTTATCGGGACCTGCAGACATGAAACGCAGTGTCCCCAGGCAAAAGGGACATCAGTACGAATAAAGTACTGAGTATGTAAGGCAAAAAGCATAAATAAGAATAGTAATGTAAAGAGAGATATAGGAGATAAAACATGTAGCATCTGAGTGCCTCTGAGAGATAATGACATGAAATGCATGATACATATATTTAAATAATCTTTTAAAAATATATGTCTATGTGGGCATCATCATCATCATATCGTAGCCGGCCTCAAAGAGGACTCGGTAAAAATATACCCAGCCATCATAAGGCTCGGTAGAATCGTACCCGGCCATGTGAGCTCGGTAAACCACTCTGATCAGTGGTTGCATAACAGGTTTCGTACCCAGCCGACTATAGCGCGTCTCGATAGAGTAAAGTAGATACATATATAATGCATGTTGGACTCATGGAATCACGTTCTAAAACTTTCAGAGTGACGTAAGGTCATTGCACCTTCGATTAACATTATGGACATTATACCATCAATATGAACTCACTAGGATTCAATGATCATACATACTTTCTTAGGATAACTTTATAAGAAAAGAACATGGACAACCTTAGTTGCTAGGAGTAGATTCATTATGAAATAGTGTATCGTGTACGTTCGTTTTACTTTAGATCATGCCAAAAGAAATAAGGAAGTGCCTTAACATACCTTAACTCCATTGAGTCCTTAATAACTTCCAAGAAATTCTTCAAAAAACTCAACTCAGTCTACCATAGCATAAGGAGATTCAAAATCAGTGTTGAGTAAAGGCAAAATGCGCAACTTAAACTAGTAGCTCGTTTACGAAAATTTGGGCAGCATCTCTCTTGTATGAAGGCCCTCCTCAAATACCATATATCAACAAGACAAAGAAAAAATCAATAACAACATGTATGAATCATTTTACAACCTTATCTCCATCACAATATATCACTAAACAGCCCACACACACTAATCACTTCATACGTAAAGCAACAACAAAAGTAGTGTCAACCAACCTAAAAATGTAACGACAAATGACTAGCACACCATTCTGTTATTATGTTGTATTTCTCCACACCTTTTATCCTCCAAAACTCCATAAAACATCATCAAAATAGAAATCCCAAAAGCAACACGAATCAGCCAACAAAACAGTACTCTACAAGTTGAATAACTCGAACTCACGACTTTTGATCACCGTCCCGTAAGTCCTAACTATTAGGAAGTGAATTTATCAACCTTTATTGATATTTAAAGCTTAAATACAGAAAGTAGAAGTTTTCTTAACTATGAATTACCTTCCAAAACTCAAACTACAAAGAAAAAGAGAGGCGATATAGAGATACTTACGTCGTAGGGATCGTTCTAGGGTTATCGCTTCTTGATTTCGTACCCAGGATTTTAATATTCTTGAAAACCATTGTGGAGAGCTTGAGGATAGTTTTAGGGGTCTTATTCTGGTCTTTGTATGTGGAAAAGTGAAGAAAGAGACGACATAAGGCATATATATATATATATATATCCATTTTTGAAAAGTCAAGGAGGCCCTAGCTTGGCACCCTATTATTGGCTCTTCTTTAGACACTTATATATTTTTATCCGGATATCGTATGAATGAAGGGTTAAGAGCGTTAGAGACTAATTCCAAGACATTAAATTTGGTATATAATATGTTTCAAAAAGACCTCATATAACACACGAAATATATTGTTCAAGAATCTTTAGTGACAAACCTACTTGTCACCTATGTAGTTTGCGCCGTCTCACAAATCTGCAAATTTATCTCTACTATTACGTCATATTGATGAACGGTATTTTGAGTTAGAAAATAGACTCATAGATATTCAATTTTGTAGGTATATCATCCCTTAATTCCAAGCATATTGGGATAGAAGCTCAGCTACATTTGTCCTAAATTTCAGCATATTTATGAATTTAACTTGTGATGATCTTTGCCAACTTTTTTTCCACAACTCACTTGAATTCAAAGCATAACACATGACTATCATAAGACAAAAATAACTTATAACATAACCTCCTTATCATTTTGAGCACCCTAGTCTCACCCCAAAAGTACATGTTATAACATTCTCAACTTGTCGACTTTCGATGAAACTTATTTTCTTCAATTGGTTTAGCTTCTAAGCCTTCCAACCCTCTTGGTACTTGGAGTCCAAGATCTTAAATATTTGTAACCTCCAAGTTAACATGATTAACTTACTTTATGTACTTTCAAAGACGATATCATTTCCGAGTGATGAGTATAATTTGAGAACCCAATTATAGTAAGAGTAGGATAACCATTTAAAAAATTGCACTTAGGGACATAACGAGTTCTATCTTAAGATACATATAAAATAAGGCCTATTAATAATTCCTTTTATTTAAATTGTTATGTAACCAACAACACAACAGAATATGATATAATGACTCTAAGAAATTAAATTCACATTGACAATCAATTTATCAAGTTTTAGTGGAGGTACAGATTGTCATGTTAAAGCAATACAACAAATCACGTAGAATGCATGACTCACACAAGAAGCCACAATCATTCCAACACCAAGATAACAACGAATAATTGTAATGACCTGGCCGGTCCTTTTGAGTATTTTAGCCATGTTCCCCTATTTATTGCCTCCTCTATATTATATTGTGGTTATGTGACTTGCTGGGCTGGTTGGTTTTGGTCTTAAGTGAGGTTCGGAGTGAAATGGGATACTTAGTCCCAAGGTTGGAAGCTTAAGTTGAAAGAGTTGACCGAAATTTAATTTTTGTGTGGACGAATTGGGAATGGAGTTTTGACGCTTATGATAGCTTCATATGGTGATTTTGGACTTAGGAGAATGTTAGAATGTTTATTTGGAGGTCTGTAGGTCGTTTTGGCATGAATTGGTGAAAGTTAGAAAGCTGAAGGTTTGGAAGGTTGAGAAGTTTGACCGGGAGTTGACTTTATTAATATGGGGTTCGTATGTGAGTTTTTAAATTTGGAATAGGTCCCTTCTGTCAATTATGACTTATGTGCAAGATTTGAGGTCAATCCGAGTTGGTTTGGTATGTTACGACATTAGTTTTAGAAGTTGGAAATTCATAAGTTCATTAGGCTTGAATCGATGTGCGATTCATGGTTTTGGTGGTGTTTTGATGTGATCTAAGGCTTCGAGCGAGTTCAAATATTGTTTTATCTCTTATTGGTATGTTCGGACGGGGTCCTGGGGGCTCCGGGTGTGTATCGGATTGAGTTCAGACCATTTTTTTTAATTGAGACTGCTTGTTTTTCTGTTCTGTTTTCCTTCTATGTGTTCGCGAAGGTTCTCCCGCGATCCGTTAAAGTCCTCAATGACTGATGGAGTTTTACTCTTCGTGTTCGTGAAGTTATGGATGCGATCATGATGGTTGGCGAGCTTGTGCATCATGAACGCATGAGTTGGACGGCGTTCACTTATAAGGAATGAGAGGTAGTGGGGAGGCACGTGATGTTCTTCGTCTTCGCATGGCCTGGAGCACAATCGTGTAAGCTAAGAAAGGTTTTTCACCGTGTTCGCCATTGTGTTCATTCAATCGCATAAGAGGTTTTGTGAGCAGGGGTAATTTGTTTTCCGCGATCGCGAGTGCTTTTTTGTGATCGTGTACGGCAATAATTGAGCAGCAGTATGTTATTTTCAAATCGAGGGTTTTGTTCCATTTTTCATCTTTTGAGCTAGAGACTCGGTTTTGGGCGATGTTTACAAGGAATTGATTAGGGTAAGTGATTTAACTCGGATTTGATTATTATACATGAAATAATCATTATTCTTAACAATTAATTAGTGTTTTGGGTTAGAAAAAACATTGTGAAAACTTCATACGCTATATTTTGGGGATTTGAAAGGCGATTTGAGGTCGGAATTGAATAATTTTAGCATTATTGGACTCGCTATTGAATGGGTGTTCAGATTTTGTAAGTTTGGTCGAATTCCGAGACGCGGGCCTCTAGTTGGCTTTTTGAATTGACTTTTTTGTTTTTCTTTAAATATTGCAACTTTAATATCTGAAATAGTTTCTGTCACGACCCCAAATCCTAACCGGCCGTGATGGCGCCTATCGTGGATCTAGCTAGCTGACTACCGCATTTTTCGCAATTTCTTTTGAAAATCCCATTCAAGTTTAAAGCATTTCGTATTAATATACAGAAAATTACTTAATATAGTAGGCCAATTTTATACAGTACTGCCATCCCCAAAACTCGGAGCCAACATGTCATGAGCAACTAGTGAAATAAGCCAAAATAAACTATTATAATGCAAAAAAAACTCTGAATCAAAGCTAAATACAACAGGAAGGGAAAACAGAGATGATGCAAAAGCTGAACAGCTACCTCTATATCCCACGATCTGGCTCCGCTGCGAAATAAAGGCTAATGCTCGATATCTGCTCCTGAATTTGCACACAGAGGTGCAGGGAGTAATGTGAGTACGCCAACTCAGTAGCAATGAAAATAAATCAAGTCTAAGTAGCAAGGAAACACATAAAAATCAATGCTATCAAGTCACAATATACACAACCTTACTTTCCAATAGTATAACATAGATATACGAAATCATCATGCCTTAAAAATCAACTTCATAAAAAAAAGTCCTTTAAAGAATGCACGTTTTTAACAACTTCAAAACAAAGTATTTGGTATGCAAATGAATTTAGTAAAATCATAGTAGCCCCTCGGGCAAAACATGTTTCATAATCAGCCCCTCGGGCATGCCTCACAATCCCTCAGCACCTCACAATCACTCAGAACCTCACAGTCACTCAAGCCTCCCAATCACTCGTCACCGGGCCATTCCAAAATTAGTGAGAAAAAAATGCAGTCCGGGGTTCCATACCCTCAGGACAAGACTTATGACCATTACTTACCTCTACCGGGCCACAACACTAGTCCGCTATGCTTTTTCCCCTCAAATTGGCTCTCGATTGCTCCGAATCTAGCCAAAACCAGTTAACATTATCAATATATATCAAAGGAACTCAACCCAATCGAAATTTATCAAATTATACAAGAATCTCCAAATTCGGCCAAACCAGAGCCCCGGGCTAAAGTCTCGGAATTCAATAGTTTTTACATCATTAGAAACCTCGATCTCCCATGATTCTATACATACCAAGAAAACTAAAATCGGACCAAAATTGCCCATCAAATCCTCAAAATAAAAATAAATGTTCCATGCACCCTTCTTCCCCAACTTTGATTCAATTCCAGAAATTTTATGGTTTAATCACTTAGGAATTGACATAAAAACGAGTTATGAAGTTGAAAACCTTACCTCCAAGTGATTCCCTTGATTTCCCTTCAAATCCCTCTCAAATAGCTCTCAACTCGCATGCAACAATGGGGGAAAATATAAGCCAATTCGCACCTCAGACCTTTTTGAACATTCTGTCTAGCTATGATATTCCTTCATCGCGAACGCGTCACTAGGACCTCGTTCGCATAGAACAATCCAACAGGCCCCTAATTTAACTCTACACGAACGAGGACTCAAGCCCGCGAACGCGATGCACTGCTACCTCAGGCCTTCGCGAACGCACCCCCTGACACGCGAACGCATAGGCCAATACCCATGGGGTCCATAAAAGGCCCACAACTCTACGCAAACGCGCACACACACCCCGCGTTGGTGATGACCACCCAGCTCAACACTCCGCGTTCGCACCCCTTCTCCCGCGAGCGCATAGAACAACTGGCCCCCCTTCCACCAAACACTCTATGCGAACATGAGCCCCCTGCCACGAACGCATAGAGTAAAACTCTACTGCAGAAACACCAGCAAACCAGCCAAGTTCCAAAACTCAAAATCGATCCGTTAACCATCTGAAACATACCTGAGGCCCTCGGGACCTCAACCAAACATACCAACATATCCCATAACATCATTCAAACTTAGTCGAGCCTTCGAAACACCAAAAACAACACGAAAACACCAAATTTACATCAAATTCAAGTCTAAGAACTTTGAAACTTCCAAATTTCATCAACTACGCAGAAACCAACCAAAACACCTCCGATTGACCTGAAATTTTGCAGACATAACCAAAATGACATTACGAACCTGCTCCAACTTCCGGAATTCCATTCCGACCTCGATAGCCTATTTTACACTACCGATCGGAAATCGCCAAAAACTAACTTTCGCCAATTCAAGCCTAATTCTAAACCGGACATTACAAAAATATTTCGAACACACTCCTAAGTCCCAAATCACTTAACGAAGCTATCCGAGCCATAAAATCCACATTCCGAGGTCATTCACCAATAAGTCAACTCTTAGTTGACTTTCTCAACTATTAGGCTATTTTAAAAGGCTAAATGCCTAAATTCTCACCATAACCACTCCGGACCTGAACCAACTGATCCAACACATCAAAAACTGGATAGAGATATATAACAAATGCAGAAATAGGGGAAACGGGGTAAATCTCACGGAACGACTGGCTGGGTCGTTACATCCTCCCCCTCTTAAACAATCAATAGTCCTCGAACGGGTCTAGAAACATACATGGAGCCTCAAATAAGTGAGGATATCTGCCCCGCATCTTCCGCTCGGTCTCCCAGGTGGCATCCTCCACCGGCTTCCCTCTCCACTGAACCTTCACTGAAACTATATCTTTAGATCTCAGCTTCCTGACCTGCTGACAGTTGATACACCAAGCCATAAACTCCACAATATCCTTCTTCATCCTCCTCCACCAATAATGCTGCCTCAAATCCTGATACATCTTCGCGGCACCCGGATGGATGGAATACCGCGAACTATGATCCTCTGCTAGAATCAAATCTCGAAGCCCATGCATTGGGCACACAAATCTGGCCCTGCATCCTCATTACCCTGTCATCACCAATAACCACATCCCTGACATCACTGCGACGGACCCTGTCCTGAAGAATAAGTAAATGTGAATCATCATACGGGCGTGCTCTAATCTGATTGTAAAGAGAAGACCTGGAAGCTACACAAGCTAACACCCGCGGGGGCTCTGATAGATCCAATCTCACCAAATGACCTGCTAATTCCTGAACATCAAGAGCTAATGGCCGCTCTGCTACTGGAAGGTAAGCTAAACTCCCCAAACTCTCTGCTCTGGGACACAAGGCATCGGCCACTACATTGGCCTTCCCCGGATGATATAAGATAGTGAGGTCATAATCCTTGTGGAGCTCTAACCATCTCCTCTAACGCAAATTCATGTCCTTCTGCCTCAGTAGATACTGCAAACTGCGATGATCAGTGAAAATCTCACACTGCACTCCACACAAATAATGCTGCCAAATCTTGAAGGCATGAACAATGGCAGCTAACTCAAGATCGTGCACTGGATAATTCTTCTCGTGCACCTTCAATTGTCTGGACGCGTAGGCAATCACCTTACCGTCCTGCATCAATACCGCTACCAAGCCAACTTTAGAAGCATCACAATAAACTGTGTAAGAACCCGAACCAGCAGGCAAAACTAGTACTGGAGTTGTAGTCAATGTTGACTTGAGCTTCTGAAAGCTCTCCTCACACTCATCAGACCATCTGAATAGAGCACCCTTCTGGGTCAATCTAGTCAAAGGCAAAGCAATCGAAGAGAATCCCTCCACAAAGCATCGGTAATATCTCACCAAAACAAGGAAACTCCTAATCTCTGTAGCTGAGAAAGGTCTGGGCCAACTCTGCACCGCCTCTATCTTCTTTGGATCAACCTGAATCCCCTCACTGGACACCACGTGCCCCAAGAAAGCTACCGAACCCAGCCAAAACTCACACTTGGAGAATTTCGCATAAAGCTTCTCCTCCATCAACCTCTGCAACACAACCCTCAAATGCTGAGCATGCTCTTCCTGGCTACGAGAATAAACTAGGATGTCATCAATGAACACAATGACGAAGGAATCAAGATAAGGATGAAACACGTTGTTCATTAATTTCATGAACGCAGCTGGGGCATTGGTCAGCCCAAACGACATAACCAAGAACTCATAATGACCATATCTGGTCCTGAAAGCAGTCTTCGAAATATCAGAATCCCGAATCCTCAACTGATGATACCCAGATCTCAAATCAATCTTGGAAAACACTCTGGCTCCCTGAAGCTGGTCAAACAAATCATCAATGCGGGGAAAGGGATATCGGTTCTTCACTGTAACCCTATTCAACTCACGATAGTCAATACACATACGCATGGACCTATCCTTCTTCTTCACGAACAACACCGGTGCACCCCAATATGACACACTAGGCCGAATGAACCCTTATCCAGGAGCTCCTGAAGTTGCTCATTCAACTCTTTTAGCTCCGTTGGTGCCATACGATATTGTGGAATAGAAATAGGCTGAGTGCTTGGCACTAGGTCAATACCAAATCAATATCCCTGTCAGGTGGCATGCCTGGCAGGTCTGCTGGAAACACATCCGGAAAGTCACGGACCACAGGAACTGAATCAATAGCGGGAGTCCACCACCGACATCCCTCACAAAGGCCAAACAAGATAAACACCCTTTCTCAACCATGCGCCGAGCCTTCAGGTAAGAAATCACCCTCCTAGGCATATACTCAGACCTCTCCACTCAACCCTCGGACACCCCGGCATAGCTAAGGTCACGGTCTTAGCGTGACAATCAAGAAAAACATGGCACGGAGATAACTAGTCCATGCCCAATATCACATCAAAATCGACCATGATGAGTAACAATAGGTCCACTCGGGTCTCCAGATCCACAATAGATATAATGCACGACCGATACACAGGTCCACAACAACAGTATCGCCCACCGGAGTCGACACATGAATAGAGGTGACTAGAGACTCACGGGGCACATCCAGAAAATTGGCAAAATATGAAGAAACATAGGAATATGTGGAACCAGGGTCAAATAAATCCAAGGCATCACGGCAACAAACTGAAACAATACCTGCGATCACGGCATCTGAGGCCATAGCATCCGGCTGCCTGGGTGGGTGATGAAGTGACTGGAGCCGAAGTCGAGGGTTGGCCCCTCTGCTTAGAAGATCCACCGAAATGGCGGGGACACTGCCTCCACCGGTGCTCAAACTCTCCACACTCAAAACAACTCCCTGGAGCTGGAGGCGGGGACTGATAGAAACCCCTAGCACCTGTACGGCCACTGGAAGACTCCTGTATAGAAGATCCCTGAACTGGAGGTGCTCGAGCTGCACTCTGAGCTGGGAGGGCACAAAATGAAGTACGGCCTGACTGAGAACCACGGGGACCCTGCTCCGAGGAGGCACCACTATATGTTGGGAGGCCTGACTGAGGAGGCCTAAAGGAACGGCCCCTACCCTGCTGAAACTATCCCTTGAAGGGAGAACCACTAGAACTGCCCAAACCACGAGGCCTCTTGGCCTCTCTCTCCTCCCACTCCTGGCGGCGAACAGACTCAATATCTTGAGGTATGTCAACAACCTGCTCAAATGAAGCACCCGATATTCTCTCCCGAGTCATAAACAACTGAAGCTGATAAGAAGGACCATCTACAAACCTCCTCACCCTCTCCCTATCAGTAGGGTTAATCTCAGAAGCATGCCTTGCCAATTCAGAAAATCTCATCTCGTACTGAGTGACTGATAACTCTCCCTGGCGCAGCTGCTCAAACTGCCTATGCTGCTCAAACTGCGGGACTGAGGAACATATCATGGAGAACTGCTGCCAGGTAAGAGGTGCTGAACTAACCGGTCTACGCCTCTCGAAAGACTCCCACCAGGTAAAGGCAGCACCCGCAAACTGGAATGTAACAAATGAGACCCCACTGGTCTCCAAAATACCCGCGGTGCGCAGTATCCTCTGTCACCTATCTAGAAATCCCTGGGCATCCTCGCCCTCTGTACTGCTTAAAGTCGGAGGCTGAAGTCTGCTGAATCTCTCCGACCTGCGCTGCTCGTCCTCAAGCATAGCAAGGACCACATAATCCTGAATCGGAGCAGCTGGCTAAGCTGGGGCTGCTCACGGTGCCTGAATACCATGTGCACTGGAGTCTGATTGCCTCCCCCAACCTGAGCTTTGGTGGCAGAAGAAGACATGGCAACGGCCTGAGCCAAACCGGTGCATACTAACAATATCTGAGACAGGGTCTCCTGAAGACCCGAAATAACCATAGGCACTGTTGGTGCCTGCGCCTGTCCCGCTGGGACACCATCGGCGGGAACCTGATCATGATCAATAGGGGGATCCTGAGGTACTGCACCGGCTGTTGCGCGGGCTGGCCCACTACCTCTACCACGGCCTCGACCGCGGCCTCGACCTCTCACTGGTCTAGCCGGTGACTGGTCTCTCTGATCGGTATGTCGTGTCCTCACCATCTGTGAGAGAATGAAACAACGTAAGTTCAGATTTCAAGAATCAATAGGTCAGCACGAAAGATTTCAAGAAAGATAGAAATGTTTCCTAAAATTTCGGTAGCCTCTCGAAGATAAGTACAGACGTCTCCGTACCAATTCGCAAGATTCTACAAACCTTATCAACACCGTAGAGTCCTATGTAACCTAGGGCTCTGATACCAAACTATCACGGCCCCAAATCATAACCGGCCGTGATGGCGCCTATCGTGGATCTAGGCTAGCCGACTACCGCATTTTTCGCAATTTCTTTTGAAAATCCCATTCAAGTTTCAAGAATGTCATAAAAATATACAAAAAATTACTTAATATAGTAGGCCAATTTTATACAGTACTTCCATCCCCAAAACCCAGAGCCAACATGTCATGAGCATCTTGTGCAATAAGCCAAAATAAACTATTATAATACAGAAAAAACTCTGAATCAAATCTAAATACAACAGGAAGGGAAAACAGAGATGTTGTGAACGCTGAACAGCTACCTCTATATCCCACGATCCTGTTCCGCTGCAAAATAAAGGCTAATGCTCGATATCTTCTCCTGAATCTGCAGACAGAGGTGCAGGGAGTAATGTGAGTACGCCAACTCAGTAGTAATGAATATAAATCAAGTCTAAGTAGCAAGGAAACACATAAAAATCAATGCCATCAACTCACAATATACACAGCCTTGCTTTTCAATAGTATAACATAGATATACGAAATCATCATGCCTTAAAAATCAACTTCATAAAAAACAATTCCTTTAAAGAATGCACATTTTTAACAACTTTAAAACAAAGGATTTGGTATGCAAAGGAATGTAGTAAAATCATAGTAGCCCCTCGGGCAACACATGTTTCATAATCAGCCCCTCGGGCATGCCTCACAATCCCTCAGCACCTCACAATCACTCAGCACCTCACAGTCACTCAAGCCTCCCAATCACTCGGCATTCGCACTCGGTGCGCTCATTGGGGGTGTGTACAGACTCCGGAAGGGCTCCTTCAGCTCAACGGCCACACTCGGTGGAACCACTCGAAAAGCCCCTCGGGCGAATTAGTAAAATAGGGTACTCGACCCGAAAACATCATTTTAATGCTCATGTAGTGTAAATCAGGCTGAGTTTCTAATAAATCAGTATGCACAATGATGCTGAGTAAAATCATGAACAATTGGTGAGGAAAATAGTAGTAAAAAGCCCTCAAAGGGTCTAAACAGATCGGCACGAGGCCCCAAGCACGGCTTATAGCCCAAATATTTCACAAATCTTTAGAACATAATTTAACATAAGGTTTTGAGTAAATATGCAACTCATTAGCCGCCGCGGAGAGGACCTAATCCAATCCAAAAATCAGTACGCGCCACATACTCGTCATCCGACATGTGCGCCATTCCAAAATCAGTGAGAAAATAATGCAGTCCGGAATTCCATACCCTCAGGACAATTTTTATGACCATCACTTACCTCTACCGGGCCACAACACTAGTCCACTATGCTTTTGCCCCTCAAATTGGCTCCCGATTGTTCCGAATCTAGCCAAAACCAGTTAACATTATCAATATATATCAAAGGAACTCAACCCAATAGAAATTTATCAAATAAAAAAAGAATCTCGAAATTCAGCCAAACACCATCCCCGGGCCCACGTCTCGGAATTCGATAATTTTTACATCATTAGAAACCACGACCTCCCACAATTCTATACATACCAAGAACACTAAAATAGGACCACAATTGTCAACTCAAATCCTCAAAAGAAAGATAAATTTTCCATGCACCCTTCTTCCCCAACTTTGGTTCAATTCCAGAAATTTTATGGTTTAATCACTTAGGAATTGACATAAAAACGAGTTATGAAGTTGAAAACCTTACCTCCAAGTGATTCCCTTGATTTCCCTTCAAATCCCTCTCAAATAGCTCTCAACTCGCATGCAACAATGGGGGAAAATATAATCCAATTCGCACCTCAGGCGTTTTTAAACATTCTACCCAGCTATAATATTCCTTCATCGCGAACGTGTCACTAGGACCGCGTTCGCATAGAACAATCCAACAGGCCCCTAATTTAACTCTACGAGAACACGGCCTCAAGCCCGCGAACGCGATGCACTACTACCCCAGGCCTTCGCGAACGCACCCCCTGACACGCGAACGCATAGGCCAATACCCCTGGGGTCCTCAAAAGTCCCACAACTCTATGCGAACGCACATACACCCCCGCGTTCGCGATGACCACCCAGCTCAACACTCCACGTTCGCACCCCTTCTCCCGCAAATGCATAGAACAACTGGCCCTCTTCCACCAAACACTCTATGCGAACGCGAGCCCCTTGCCGCGAACACATCGAGTAAAACTCTGCTGCAGAAACACCAGCAAACCAGCCAAGTTCCAAAACTCAAAATCGATCCATTAACCATCCGAAACACACCCAAGGCCCTTGGGACCTCAACCAAACATACCAACATATCCCATAACATCATTCAAACTTAGTTGAGCCTTCGAAACACCAAAAACAACACGACACCAAATTTACATCAGATTCAAGCCTAAGAACTTTGAAACTTCCAAATTTCGCCAACTACGCCGAAACCAACCAAAACACCTCCGATTAACCTGAAATTTTGCAGGCATAACCAAAATAACATTACGAACCTGATCCAACTTCCGGAATTACATTCCAACCTCGATAGCCTATTTTCCACTGTCGACCGAAAATTGCCAAAAACTAACTTTCGCCAATTCAACCCTAATTCTACACCGGACATCACAAAAATATTCTGAACACACTCTTAAGTCCCAAATCACCTAACGAAGCTATCCGAGCCATAAAATCCACATTTCGAGGTTGTTCACCAATAAGTCAACTCTCAGTTGACCTTCTCAACTATTAGGCTACTTTAAAAGTTTAAATGCCTAAATTCTCACCATAACCACTCCGGACCTGAACCAACTGATCCAACACATCAAAAACAGTATAGCGATATATAACAAATTCAGAAATAGGGGAAACGGGGTAAATCTCACGGAACGACCGGCCGGGTCGTTACATCCTCCCCTTCTTAAACAAATGTTCATCCTCGAACAGGTCTAGAAACGGACCTGGAGCCTCGAATAAGTGAGGATATCTTCCCCGCATCTCCCGCTCGGTCTCCCAGGTCGCATAATCCACCGGCTTCCCTCTCCAATAAACCTTCACTGAAACTATATCTTTAGATCTCAGCTTCCTGACCTGCTGACAGTTGAGACACCAAGCCACAAACTCCAAAATATCCTTCTTCATCCTCCTCCACCAATAATTCTGCCTTAAATCCTAATACATCTTCGCGGTACCCGGATGGATGGAATACCGCGAACTATGAGCCTCTGCTAGAATCAAATCTCGAAGCCCATCTACATTGGGCACGCAAATCTGGCCCTACATCCTCATGACCCCGTCATCACCAATAACCACATCCCTGGCATCACCGTGATGGACCCTGTCCTGAAGAACAAGCAAATGTGTATGATCATACTGGCGTGCTCTAATATGATCGTAAAGAGAAGACCTGGAGGCTACACAAGCCAACACCCGCGAGGGCTCTGATAGTTCCAATCTCACCAAATGACCTGCTAAGGCCTGAACATCAAGAGCTAATGGCCGCTCTGCTACTAGAAGGAAAGCTAAACTCCCCAAATTCTCTGCTCTGGGACTCAAGGCATCGGCCACTACATTGGCCTTCTCCGGATGATATAAGATAGTGAGGTCATAATCCTTGAGGAGCTCTAACCATATCCTCTGACGCAAATTCAAGTCCTTCTGCCTCAGCAGATACTGCAAACTGCGATGATCAGTGAAAATCTCACACTGCACTCCGCACAAATAATGCCGCCAAATCTTGAAGGCATGAACAATGGCAACTAACTCAAGATCGTGCACTGGATAATTCTTCTCGTGCACCTTCAACTGTCTGGATGCGTAGGCAATCACCCTACTGTCCTGCATTAATACCGCTCCCAAGACAACTCTAGAAGCATCACAATAAACTATGTAAAAACCCTAACTAGCAGGCAAAACTAGTACTGGAGTTGTAGTCAATGCTGACTTGAGCTTCTGGAAGCTCTCCTCACACGCATCAGACCATCTGAATAGAGCACCCTTCTGGGTCAATCTGGTAAAAGGCAAAGCAATCGAAGAGAATACCTCCATAAAGCGACGGTAATATCCCGCCAAACCAAGGAAACTCCTAATCTCTATAGCTGAGGACGGTCTGGGCCAACTCTGCACCGCCTCTATCTTCTTTGGATGAACCTGAATCCCCTCACTGGACACCACGTGCCCCAAGAAAGCTACCGAACCCTGCCAAAACTCACACTTGGAGAATTTTGCATAAAGTCTCTCCTCCCTCAACCTCTACAACACAACCCTCAAATGCTGAGCATGCTCTTCCTGGCTACGAGAATAAACCAGGATGTCATCAATGAACACAATGATGAAGGAATCAAGATAAGGCTGAAACACGTTTTTCATCAATTGCATGAACACAGATGGGGCATTGGTCAGCCCAAACAACATAACCAAGAACTCATAATGACCATATCTGTTCCTGAAAGCAGTCTTCGGAATATCAGAATCCCGAATCCTCAACTGATGATACCCAGATCTCAAATCAATCTTGAAAAACACTCTGGCTCCCTGAAGCTGGTCACAAATCATCAATGCGGGGCAAGGGATACCGGTTCTTCACCGTAACCCTATTCAACTGTCGATAGTCAATACACTACCTTGGTTTCCATAGTCAAAGAGTGAGTCTATCGATTTATTGAGGGGTTCAACTATGGTATTAGATTCACCATGGCTCGAGAGTTGGAGACAGATACCCCATATCAAAAGGAAGTATAGATGCACGGATATTGGAGGGTATGTGGGGCCAGTAAAGAGAGGACAGGGAGGCCAAGAGGCCTCAAGATTCAGGCGGATATAGTGGTCCTCATTCCCCCTTTGCAGCCTGTCATGGTAGACGCTATGTGAGTTATCCAGTTCATTCAGCACTTTTAGCTTCTGGTGGTACTCCGATTACTCCCAGGTCTCAGGTTGCCCATTATACACCGCCACTGCCTAGTGCACGTCCTGCACGGGGTGCTTTCAGCGGTCAATCGAGCTGACCAGGCCCGAGCTAGTTTTAGTAGCCACGTCCTCCGAGAGATTGTTTTGAGTGTGGTGATACTCGTTACATGGTGAGGGACTACCCAGACTCAGGAGGGGTGCACCTCCACCGACTACTCAGGCTCCACATATTCCATAGGGTCCTTAGACTTCTCATGCCGTGGTTACTGCTCCAGTTGTCGCTCCACCTGCACATCCAGTTAGGGGTGGAGGTCAGACGGGTAGAGGTCGCCTTAGAGAGGAAGGCCAAGCCAGATGTTATGCTTTTCCGGGTAGGACAGAGGCGGTTGCATCAGACACATTTATCATAGGTATTGTTTATGTTTTTCATAGAGATGCATCAGTCTTATTTGATCCAGGCTCCACTTACTTGTATGTATTATCTTACTAGCCTCTGTATTTGTGTATATCTCATGTTTCTTTGAGTTCTACTATTTATGTGTCCATGCCTATAGGAGATTATATTATTGTTTACCGTGTGTATCGGTCATGTTTAGTTGTTATTGGCGATTTTGAGACCAGAGTTGATCTATTGTTGCTCAGTATGGTAGACTTTGATGTTATTTTGGGCATGTACTGGTTGTCTCCCTATCATGCTATTCTGAATTATCATGCCAGGACGGTTGTCGCGCCCCTTTTTCATGCAAAATCGGGTTTCGACATGTGACAACTCTTTTAAGGAAGTATTAAAATAGAAGAGTCGCCACCTAATAGTTTAAGGTAAGTTAGGGCACCTATTTTGCACATGACTCGGGTTTGAGTAGTTTGCATCACCAAAGATCAGGTAAGGGATCGAAATTACCTCGAAGAGAAGGTGTTAGGCACTCTTCGAGGTCCACAACTGTGGGTACCGGGCGAACTTGAATTATATGAATTAGTCGGATAAACAAAGATATAGAGAGAGCAAGAAGTTTGAGAAGATTTATTATTATAAAAGACTTTGAGTAAATGAGTATAGACTTAAAAGAAAATGAAAGAGAAATAGGATGGGGGTCCTACGTTTTTTAGCCTAAAAGATCACCCCGTGCAACATAAATAATACTTCGTAACTCCCTCGAGATGGAGTGTTCCTCATATTATTCAGCGGGCACAGACTATCATCTCCTGCTACCTGATTACTATCTTTGAGTTGTTACCTAAAGCACACTAGTTCAATTATAAGTCGTGCCTTATGCGTGCACTAACCGTCCCATACCTATGGTCCAGGAGGCATTGGACCTCTATTTTGGGTGGTTCTAGACTTTACTTAGGCTGCTCAGAAAATGTCAAAACTAGGCGACATACAAAAAAACACATTGGACTTCACACGCGGGCAATTAAATGCTCAAGTTAGCCTCCACAATTAAATAGCAAATGCACGCGAAACTGATTTCATGTTAGGCAGTTCAAGATTAAGGAACTTAAATCCCTATAGGCATGATTTCTATGTGATAGGCATCGAGGCATGCAAGTGGTTTCAAGAACCAGCGAGATTTATAGACAGGATTGCATAACTCACTGCACGCTGATTATTTAGAAGGCAAATTCCTCAGTTATTAGTCCTATAGATGTTGCGCCTAGGTGATTTATGTAATAGAGGGAGTAGAAACTCAGAATTACTCAGATGCTTGATAATGGCCTAAGTGAGTGATGAACAATGTAAAAAGGGCATCATTACCAGTTATTAGGGCGACAGTAGCATCCTATAGGCAGGATTTCTAACTATTAACATTTGGGAAACTGATTTTTATTGTTAAACCTTATAGGCAGGTTTTCTAGGTGAACAATGCGATGTAATAACAAATGAAATGATTAAAGTCCTATAGGCATGATCTCTAGTGGATATGTTGCAGTAATGCAAATCAGAGGGGAATTCCATGACATTTGTCTCCTACGGGCAGGTTCTCTTATATAACAACAAAGATATTGAGGCATGCTTGCTAATAATCAAGTAGTGCAAGTGTGTGCTTTTCCTAGTGGCATGCTTTCTTCAGTGTGCATAGAGAATGAATAACATAAAGCAAGTGCATCATTCAATCCTATAGGCATGTTACCTACCCATCACTTATTAATATTAAAATCTACCCCATCCTTCTTACTAACACCCCAATCGTTTATACAAAGATATTATTACAGACTCAAATTAATAAGTAAAGTAGTAACATTACATGACAATAAACATGCCTAAAACATGCCCAAATAAAACAACTAAATACCCAGCCTCACTGGGCTTTAACACTTCTGACATAGCATACCACACGTTCACAGGTCAATAGGGAAGAATTCAGATCTTGTTAATGAGCCACAGCATCAAGTGTTGCACCACTTGGAACAAACAATATAGAAGATAATACATGATAGGGAAGTAGAGTATGAGAGGCAGTTTGGGTGGGTTAAAGGAATGACTAGGGCCCATCCCTAGTGTGTCAGAGTTCACAAGGACCTCAATTAGACCCCGAGCAGTGCTCACACTAGGGAGGTCAACAAAGAACCTAGGTAGCCTTGGCTTTCAGCCGGCTAAGAATAGTAATTCCGAATACCAGAGTAAGAGCTGAGGAGAATGGACAGAAATTCCCAGAATGAGCATACAACACAACTAGTCAAGTAGAACACCAAATTCAGCTACGTTCACATAGCCAAAGTACCACATAAATAGTCACCATATGAATTAGGAGAAGAAACAGGCTTACAAAAATAGGTTGCACTAGTTGACATTTAAGGGTCTAAATTAAGTTAAGTCTAACCTAATGCCATATTAATCAATACTTGGACATAATGGAGGGATACATATATTGATAGTCACAGAAAGGAGAGAATAGCAAATGAACCAAGGAATACTGAAAATATGTTAGCATAGGAGTAAGGTCTTAGTTAACACAATAGAGTGTTTGTCTTTTAAAAAACCAGGATAGTGTGGAACAAGTTTAGAACAGACTCTTAGGTAGTATTAAAGAGAATTCCAATATACACAGGACTTAGTAAAAGTTTCATTCAGTAAATGGGGGGATCTCCATAGAGTTAGGGTATTATCTAAACACAATATACAGAAACAGCATACAACCACAATAGTCAGACTCATGTTGAAATGTACTGATATTGAAGTCTAGAATTAAACATGTTAAGATGCTACAAGGTACAGAGCCAGTCTTAAGATATCATAGAGTGCAAATCATAATGAAGCATACCACAATAGTATACTGTTCCCATACGTTCAAATAACACGGAATGATATTAAATTGAACACTAACATAGTTGAATCATGCTCATACAAGTTCAGATACATATGCAGAAAAAAGGAAAGAAATTAAATATTGTAAGAGTTTAAACACAACCAGTAGCAGAATCAAGAGAGTAAAGTATGCAATAGCAAAAACCCCATATCCCCGATGCTTCAAAGTTCACAAGAGCCTCGAGAATGGGCTCCGAGCAGTGTTTGCACCGGAGGAGGTTGTTCAGTAATTTTAAAGTGTTTGAGTGTAACAGTGAGAGAGAGAGAGAGAGAGAAAAAAGAGTGGTGAAACAGTAGCAGAAATTAGGATTCAAGAATCTCTCTAAGGGGTTTCATGAGAGGGGTTTATATAGTGTATAAATCGAACAAGTAAACATGGAAAACAAATTATTCAAACACAAATAACGAAAGATATACTAGAACAATTAAAATCTATTTTTTAGAAATAAAATAAGGGGGTTCAGTAAATCAACAGAGAATAACAAATATCATGCAAATAATACTTAAAATAAAGGAATACAGTGGATTAAACAGATAATAAGGAAAATATCATACGAAAAATCATTTAGAGTCAGACTTAGGGCAAAATAAAGTAAAAAATACGGAAACACGGTGGGTTAAAATTAAGGAAAATATTAGTCAAACACGGGAAAAGGAAGAGTATCAATCAAGAATCAGTAAAGAATAGGGGAAAATCTCAAACCCTAATTTAAACGGAAAGCACAGATAGCCGAAAATCTCACTAAATCGGACCATATAGAGTGCATATAGATTAAATATCGTCTAAATCTCAAATATTGAAGGCGGTAAAATCCGATTTGGGGCCTAATACTTGCCAAAATTGGGGCAAGTACTACGTAACATCATAATCTTGCAGATAGTACTGAGGAATCACACAAAAGGTAAGAAAATCATGGAATGAATCCATGATTGAGTCGGATTTGGAGAGGATTTGAGTGAGGCAGATAGGGTTAGAGAAGATGAGAGTAAAGAGGATTATGAGGCGGCGGGTGAAAGGGGAATGAGGGTTAGGGTTAGGGGGTTAGATAATAAAAATAGGGGATTGATTGTGGGTCGTTGATCTTAGAGATCAACGGCCAGGATTTTAGAAGACTAGGGCGGGTTAATGGGTTATTTGGTTTGGGCTTGGAGTAATTGGGCTAGGTTTTTAGGTGTTTGGGCCACTAATTTTGTCCAAAAATTGGCCTATTTTGGGCCAGCTCTTGAAACCCTTGGAAATAAATAAAAAAATAAATTATTAAAACTCCTAATAAATGGTAAAAAATAATATTTATGTTATAAAACTAGATTTAAATAATAACTCAATATTATAAAAATATAAATATGATACTTTGGCATAAATAATATAATAAACACAATTATTTGTAGAATATATGTCATTATTACAAAATTGAATAAATAGCTTAAAAATACTAACGAAATTATAAAAAATAGAATAAAAATATTTGAAACATTTATTATGTATGAAAATAATAATTTTGGGTTATTATGTCATCACAAAATAATTTAAAGGATAATTACTAGATATTTATATAATAAAAATATAAAAAAAATTAATTTAAAGCTCTAAAAATTATGGAAAATTATAAAAAAAAATGCTTGGGGAGGTTTGTAAACTAAATAATGATGCAAATATGTTAGTTTGAAAGTATATGAGTATTTTAAAAATATGAGGAAAAAATTGGGTATCAACAACGGTAACTTTGGATATTCCAGGTTTACTGCGGTTAGAGTGGAGGGGTACTTTGGATTATGTTCCTAGCAGGGTTTTGTCCTACCTTAAGGCACAACTAATGGTAGATGTCACGCCCCGACCTCGAGGAGCGCGACAGGCGCTCATCCGGGGTAACCCGGCCGAGCAATACTGTACAATACTTTCTACCCGAACTCACCCATGAATAAAGAGAAGATCTATTTCATTAATTAGACAATGAGTAGGATCATGTGAACAACATTAATTCATTATAATTAGTTACATCACTTATAAGTTTCAATATACATACACTTTCATAGTTTGAAGTAGAACATGTGGTACAAAGGCAACATTATTAGTTTGACATTCCCAACTCCAACATACGACCCACACTATGTCTACGGAGCCTCTAATAGATACAAAATCATGATAATAATGCCGGCAACAAGGCCCCGGCTATACCTCAAAACATACACAAGGAGCAAAAAAATACACGACCCCGAAATAAAGTGGGGATCACCAAGTCAGATGGGAAGAGGGTGTACCGCTATCACTGATCAAAATCGCCTGCTATGGAAACACCTGCATCTATTAAAGATGCAGTCCCCAGCAAAGGGATGTTAGTACATATTACTAGTATGAATGACTAAAAACCCTCTCAATAGATCGAGTAATAAAATAAGGAAGAACAATTATAGATTTAGTGGGATCCTCAAACATCATCAAGACGTTAAGTTAGGAGCAAGACAGTTGTTCAAGTATATTTCCATATTTTAGATTGGGAGATCTTTAGCACTGATATACCACCGTGATTTTAGCACGAAGTCCAATCACGGCTCGATCGGCTAGGCTGTCTCACCCAAATACATCAACCACAATCACATTCACTGTCACAACCTCAATCATTATCTCAATCACAAATTCAAGCACAATCACCACCATGTGTGCGGCATGGCGTCCGATCACGATCCGACCAGCTAGGCCGTCTCACCACAATGTCGTATGGATCGACATCACCCTTTTCTAGAAATCATCTCATCCCAATAAATGGGAATATTCTCATCACATCAATTGCGAAATAATCACAATTTCACTCATACACTGGCACGTGTAGTTTTGGGGCTAGGTTATTTTAACCTACCCTTCCTCATGACTAAATGTGACGACCCAAAGGTTCATCACCTATTTTATTACCTATTACATACTTTCGAGGCCTTGAAAACCTCATTTGTAGTTGCCTCAATTTGCGTGTGCAGTTCGGGCGCGTAGCCGGAGAGCTTAAATATGAATTCTGTGAAACAAATGCTAAGACTTGATATTAAAATGAATAAATTTGACTACGGTCAACATTTTGGGTAAACGGACCCGGACCCATGATTTGACGGTCCCAGAGGGTCCGTAGGAAAATATGGGACTAGAGCGTATGCCCGGAATCGAATTCCGAGCTCCCAAGCCCGAGAAATGAATTTTTGAGTGAAATTGTTTTCTGAAAATATTTAAGGAAATTGAAAATGAAATCTGATTAGAAAGTGATGGTATCGGGCCCGTATTTTGGTTCTGGCACCTGGTACAAGTCTTATATATGGTTTAAGCGCTTTCGGTAAAGTTTGGTTGAAAACGGGTTTCGTTTGGCGTGTTTCGGACTTGAAACGGGAAATTTGATGTTTTATGAAATTTGATAGAATTCATGGATTTTGAGGTTTAATTCGATGTATATAATGTTATATTGGCGATTTGAATGCTTGAATAAGTCCGTAGGATGATTTGAGAGTCGTGTGTGTTTTTGGTTTTGAGACCCGAGGGCTCGGGTGGGTTTCGGGTAGTTAGCAGGGTGTAAAACATGGAAAATCTGGTTTTTTTTTAGTTGTTGCTGGTGTTTTACGATTTGCTCTATGCGATCGCGTAGGTTCCCCTGCGATCGCATAGAGTTAGGTGTAGGAGGAGGTCGGTTCCTCTATGCGATCGCATAGCACAGTTCGTGATCGCATAGAGGCATAGGGGGTGATCACGCTCAACTATGTCTAATAAAAGACTAAACGGGAGTTGCAAATATAATCCGGGGTATTATGCTCAGAGTCGATCCCACAGGGAATTTACGTATCAATCAAGTCTTTAAAATACGCAACTTTTACTCAACCAATTCTCTCAAGACTTTTTAATATAAATTGGTGATGTTTTACTAAGTCTACTGACAATAATAATAACTAACAATTACTAACAATGTGTTGTAAACAATTATGATAAAGATCTAAGGTTATGGTTTCCCCCGTTGGTGAACTTACTTCCCAGATACTTCCTATAACTTGATTAATTATCTCTATCAATCATGAACACTCTATCTACCATAAATCTCTCTCAAGTAATTATGATAATTTACTAGACGCACTCTCTCAAGTTACGCTAGCTAGATTGCATTACAGTTCACTTTAGATTGCACCCGAGGTATCGTTATCTCTAATCCAACCTCTAAACCCTCGGTTATGACTTTCGCCTATACTCCGGGAGTGATGTTGTTCAAACAACTACCTAAATATGCACTCTCTCTCAAGTAGATACATAATAAATAGGAACAGCCACTAAATAGGCCATCAATTAGCTACAACAAGAGCGTAGTTGAACAAATAGAGATGAACAATCAACCAAACTATATTAATATCACCATAA
>ML405002.1:0-50962 GCA_005239525.1 Nicotiana knightiana
AGGTATTGGTACTTTAAGCTAATAATCTGAGCCAAGTTTAGGGGTGGTTTAAGGTATTTTGCCATAAGAAATCTCATGATTGGCTATTAACCGGCCTCATCTTGATACGTGCCGAGATTTTCGTTGTGATCCTTGCTCTATTACAGATACTTCAGTTTACTGTTACTTGACTAGGTAAACTTCCATCGGTCTTGTTCGACCTTTATTTTGCTTGGTCTTGATCTTGGCCGATCTCGACCTCGATCTGTCTCTAAATTGCGAGTTCAGCAATCTAACTTCGCACTATGGCTCGATATAACACGAGGTCGAATAAAAAAGGTGTCTTTTTTAGAGGAAAAAGTAAATAATACGCAAAATATACCAAATTTGTGTAAGCTTTTAGAAAGTATAGAAGGATGAGCTCGTGATCATCAGCTTAAAGTACCAATACCTCCAAAAATGGTTATAATGCGTTACTTCTGGATTTCATCGACTGTAATATCCATAGAATGCAGCACATTCTTTATGCATTTTTTGGGCATCAAATAAGGAGATAATGACAATCTAGATTCACTTTTTTCCCAAGAAAAGTGATAGTCTTGTTAAAAACTAGACAAGAGGTTGTTATGTGGGATATGAATGTCATGAAAAAGAGAAGCTTAAATTAAATGACACTATTTCCTTTTCCATTTTCAACATCAATAATTAGAAAGATAAAGGAGAATCGATAATTAGTTTCTCCAAAGGAATTCTCCGCTCTATGATAGGTGTTGCATCGCGCAAATGGATCCAATATTTGGACGTTGCATGGTAATTAAAAAAAGAGTTAGAAGTTTGAATGTGTAATATTACTTACTTAAGAATCAAGCTGAAGACACTTTATAAAAATGACTACAAAAGTGGATCTCGTGTGACTTCTATGACCATATAAAAATGACTTTTTTTCAAAAAAAAAGAAAATTAAGATATTATCATAATTAATTAACGTGAATTAAAAGGTTATTTGGAACAAGGAAACGCTGGAAAACAAGTATCATCGCATACTTTTGTGCCTAAGCGTACAGTTTCAATTGAACGCAAGACAGCCAAGACTCCTAATATTACTCTTGAAACAAATTACTTTCTAATTGGACTATAATGATTGTAATATTATTGATGGCAGAGAAATCGCTTATACTTTACTTTGCTATTATATAAAATTCGTCAACAAGCATATGACTAAAATGTATAAGCCCGCACATAACAATAACGACGAAGTGTTACGATAATATAATTTTCTTCATTTTAAATATTTAGGGACTTCAAGATACTA
This sequence comes from Nicotiana knightiana, assembly GCA_005239525.1. Classification (NCBI taxonomy): domain Eukaryota; kingdom Viridiplantae; phylum Streptophyta; class Magnoliopsida; order Solanales; family Solanaceae; genus Nicotiana; species Nicotiana knightiana. The sequence continues at coordinate 1,292 of ML405002.1, forward strand.
AAAATAATATAGTCTTGTAATTAATGTAAAGTTTACATTATAAGATTTAAATATATTAACACTAGTACTCTTTGTATGTCATTATTTTAGAAACAAACTGATTCAGTTGAATAAATTCACCTGTCTCTTCCTTTGATTATGCTTACATTGATCAAACCATAGTAACTTAATTACTATCTCGCCATGTTTATATGCCTCTACTACGGGTGTACATGGACCGGGTTAGTTCGATTTTTATCAAAACCAAACCAAATCAATTATATCGGTTTGGATTGATTCGATTTTGGCGAATTTTTTGTTATTTAAATATTATTTTAATCTTACTTTGTTAAATTTTTATAAATAAATATATTTAGTAAAAATGTAAAAGTTTAACAAACATATTATCTATTAAATATTCTTATGGGTGAATTTACTTAGTAACATATGATAGTTAGCCTTAGTCGTCTGGCAATAATTTTCATTGATATACACTTTCAAGGTTAACCGAATTTAGTAATTAAACATAAAAATTAACATAACACCTAAATAATAATAACCACTTCAGATTCGAAAAATATATAAGAATTTAATAGATCTCGACATATGAATATGGATGAACAAAGAGTGTATACGGCCGAAATCGGTGGAGCTCGATTTCGAAGCCTCTATTATGCTTCAAGCCCGAGCTCAAAGGGTTCAAAGTGAAGTCGAATCTGATTCCAGAATGTACACTTTGGGAAAGCACATCGAAGGCCCATCACGGCCTACCTCGGGGCTGTACAAAATCGATGACCGTCATGCAAAGACGGGAGTTTTCCAAGGACACGTGGTTAGGACTGATAAAGTCTGCAAGGAATAGTACAAATCCGTACTAGGCCGTTATACGGCTGTACCAATAATATTCTTTGTCATAATTAGAAATGTACCATATTAGGGGGTTTTCCTCCTATATAAACGGGACCCCAATCATTTGTAAAGGGACAGTTTTGACTGCAATAGAACATTCCACTTAGCTTTTATCGTTTAACATGCTCAACGTTTTTTCTCAGCTTTATTGTTCTTCATTTATTGTTCTTAATCCACTGCTATTGACCGACCTCGAGACCCTCGAGACTATCGAACTCGAGGCCCCCAGCCCTTTAACGGTATTGGTTTGGCTATCATTTCTCCTTACTTACGCTTATCATTTTTTGATTATTTACTAGTATTGAAATAAATCATAAATCTTTAGAACTACAAATCAAACATAATTGTTAACACCATTTTCGAGGTAAACAGCTTGACACCCACCGTGGGGCTAAAGATAATAGTGACTATTTTGGTGCTAGTTTTCTGATAACACAAGTTATTCTTCACACTTTTTCTTGTCTAAAGATTCTTTGATTTCAGGTTAAAATATGTCCAACTCAACAAACGCACCTGTAAAAAACAGTCTTGATTTCCATGCAGAAAATAGTGCAACGGATCCAAGGGTCGACGTGCCACCACCAAACCCTTGGGTAGCACCAACACCAAATCCTGTCGACGTAAGTTCACATATTGCTTTGCACGTCGATTTGGGTACTGATACTGAAGGAAGTGTACGCGGCGGGGACAAACCTGACGCACAAGGGATACACGCTCGAGAAGAAAGAAAAGTTAGTCTACAAGTAATCTTTGAAATGTTGCAAGCACAACAAGTTGCTATCGCCCAATTGCAGAGTCAGCAAAAGACTCCGAGCACAGCAGGACCAGAAATAGCTCCCCGAGTTGAGCCAGCACCAGAAAGATCGAGCAATAATGGGTCAGGAACTGACCCCACCATCATGAGGATGCTCGAGGAACTCACTAAAAGGGTCGAGTCGGGAGAAAAGAAGATAGAGCATACGACAAGAAAGTAGAAACCTACAACTCGAGAGTCGGCCAGATCCCGAGAGCACCCCCAATTTTGAAGGGAGTGGATTCGAAGAAGTTCGTGCAGAAGCCATTCCCACCAAGCGCGACTCTGAAGCCCATTTTGAAGAAGTTCAGGATGCCCAACATCCCAAAATACAACGGGACCACAGATCCCAATGAGCATATTACCACATATACTTGTGGTATAAAAGGAAATGATTTAAAGGACGACGAGATCGAGTCTGTCATGTTGAAGAAATTTGGAGAAACCTTATCCAAGGGGGGCATGATGTGGTATCATAACCTATCCCCGAATTCAATAGATTCGTTTGCCATGTTGGCAGACTCATTTGTAAAGGCACATGCTGGTGCCATAAAAGTTGCTACAAGGAAGTCCGATGTGTTCAAAATCAAACAAAGAGAGAACGAGATGCTAAGGGAGTTTGTATCCTGTTTCCATATGGAGAGAATGGAATTACCACTGGTCTCTGATGACTGAGCAGTGCAAGCCTTCACTCAGGACTTGAATGAACGAAGCTCGATAGCTTCGAAGCAGCTAAGCAGAATTTGATCGAGTATCCCGCCGTAACTTGGGCGGATGTGCACAACAGGTATCAATCGAAAATCAGGGTCGAGGATGACCAATTGGGAGCCCCCTCGGGCTCAGTATATCCAAGCAGGCTATTAGCAAAAGAATCAAGGAACGCAGAAAGAGAGCCGAGACCGAACAAGGAAAGATACCAACCCTATGTCGAAGACTGAAGAAATGCTTTGAGGCGTAATATACCTCGAAATGATCAAAGGGCGGATCGAGGCCAAAGTTCTCGAGGACAATAATCGGGTTCGACAGACATACGGGGCCGTTGGGGGCACCCCGATTGTCAGAGTACAATTTCAATGTCGATGCCTCAGACATCGTATCGTCTATAGGAAAGATCAGAGATACCAGGTGGCCCAAGCCCATGCAATCAGATCCTTCCCAGAGGAACCAAAACTTAATGTGAAAATACCATGGCATTCACGGTCATAGGACCGAGGATTGCAGACAACTTCAAGAGGAGGTAGCTCGATTATTCAACGAAGGGCACCTTCGAGAGTTCCTCAGCGACCGAGCCAAGAACCATTTCAAGAAAGAGATACAAATAGAAAGAATGAATAGGGGGAGCCGCAACATGTCATTCATATGATCATTGGAGGAATCGACGTCCCACAGGGACCTATATTCAAACGAACAAAAGTATCCATCACAAGGGAGAAGCGATCTCGGGACTACATTCCCGAGGACACCCTCACATTCGGTGAAGAAGACATTGTGGCCTTATCTCAGCCTCATAACGATGCTCTGGTAATCTATATCCTTTTAAATCAAATTCAAGTTAAACGTGTGCTCGTGGATCCAGGTAGTTTGGCCAATATAATCAGGTCGAGGGTCGTGGAACAGCTCGGGCTGCTCGACCGAATCACACCCGCCTCTCGAATCCTAAATGGATTCAATATGGCGAGTGAAACTACGAAGGGGGGAATCATCCTCCCATTCATCATATCCGGAACAATACAAGACACCAAGTTTCATGTCATCGAAGGTGACATGAGATACAATGCCTTACTGGGAAGGCCATGGATACACAGCATAAGGTTAGTGCCATAAACTCTTCATCAAATGATGAAGTTCCCAACAAATGGTGGAGTAAAAATGGGGTATGGAGATCAGCATGCAACTAAATAAATGTTCACGGTGCACGACTTGGAACCAATATCGGCCCCATCTACCTCGGAGAAGTCAAAAGGCGAACAGGTAGCTAAATAGCAATCACAACCCATACCCTCGGTTGAGCCCGAGGGACAGGTTTCGATGAACAGATGTTCGAGGACGGAGAAGAAGACTTCCTCACCCCCGAGCCTTCGTTGTCCCCGAGGAATCAGATGCAACAAAGACCACTGTCGAAGAGCTCGAGCAGACAGTAGTTATCGAGCATCTTCCAGAACGAAAGATATAACAGAGATCCCACTGGAGGTAACCACCCATAGACTAAGTGTAGATCCCAGGTTCAAACCGGTGAATAAAAAAAGGAGGCATCAATTTGAGGTAAAGCATACATTCATCAAAGATGATGTAACTAAGCTTCTTAAAATAGGATCCATTAGGGAGGTAAAATACCCCGAATGGATAGCTAACGTAGAAAGTAGTCCCTAAAAAGGGAAATAAACTGAGAATGTGTGTAGATTACAAATATTTGAACAAAGCATGCCCTAAAAATTCTTTCCCACTCCCAAACATCGACCGTCTGATCGATGCTACGGCTGGCCACGAGATCCTTACCTTTCTTGACGCCTACTCTAGGTACAATCATATTCAAATGTACCCAGAGGACCAGGAAAAGACTTCGTTTATCACGAAGTATGGCACATATTTCTATAATGTAATTCCCTTTGGGCTAAAAAATGCAGGAGCTACATACCAACGCCTAGTTAATAAGATGTTCGAACATCAAATAGGCAAGTCTATGGAAGTTTACACTGATGACATGTTAGTTAAGTCCCTGTGCAGAGGACCATTTGACTCATTTGCAGGCAACGTCGATATTCTAAGAAGATACAACATGAAGCTCAACCCCAAGAAATGCGCTTTTGGAGTCGGCTCGGGAATTTTTGGGCTTCATGGTGTCAAAAAGGGGGATCGAGATCAACCCCGACAAAATCAAAGCCACCGAGGACTCAAATAACGAGGCCATGAATACCGCCCTCGAGCTACTAGATGAAAAGCGCGAGGCTGCACTAGTTTGAATGGCCGCTCAAAACAGAGGATCGAAAGGTACTACAACAGAAGAACGAACCTCCGCTACTTCGGAGTTCGGGACTTAGTTCTAAGGAAGGTCACCCTCAACACTCGAAACCCAAATAAACGGAAGCTAGGCCTTAGTTGGGAAGGACCGTACCGCGTCCTCGAAGTAGTAGGCAAAAGGTCCTACAAGCTTAGCACCATGGAAGGAGAGCAACTGCCAAGCAATTAGAACATATTGTTGCTCAAACACTATTATTGCTAAGGTATAACCTTCTCTCTTTTCGATTATATTTCATACTAACTTTTTGCAGATGTTCGATTGAGAGGAATCAAAGCACCTTTCATCTCGAAGACCTTGGCTTTTGAAGCATGCGTTGCACTCTTTTTCCCTTAGATCAGGTTTTATCCCAAATGGGTTTTACCGCCAAGGTTTTTAACGAGGCAACATCTATATGATACCTAAGGAAAACTCAACAAGTATTCAAGGTTTCTTTTTCAATTAACCTCGAATACTGGGGGGTATCACCCTCGGAGGTTACCTTTTCGAAGAAAACAAGTTATGCCAAAGAGGGCCTCGATAGGAGAATGTTGTAATGGACCAAACAGTCGAAGAAACCGTGTCCATGTAGAATAGTCGAGCCCCCAAAGGAAAAAACATGTACGCATTATTCAAAGAAGTATTATTATTTATCAAAACACTTTTTTCCTCAAAGAAGTTCAATGTTTTTACATGAAACGGCTCAAGGGCCAAATACTCCCGAACACTCGGGGACTGTCATCGACAATCAACTTATCGAGCCATCAAAGACTAGAACTCATAAGACCTCAATAAGGCAATATCGAATCATAAGACCTCAATGAGGCAACATCAAACTTATAAGAACCCAACGAGGCATACTCAAACTCATAAGACCTCAACGAGGCATACTCAAACTTATAAGACCTTAAAAAAGGTATACCCCCGATAGTAAGGCCAAGGCTATATATTCGAACTTGTAAGACCCCTAAAAAGACATACCCTCGATATTAAGGCCGAGGTCATCTCACTCGGGGACTAAAAGCTACGGCCAAATATAAAGACTACGGTCATGTGAAAAGGCCACGGCCGAAATAATGCGGCTCGGAGACGTCTGATTTCTGCCATAAAACTAAAGGCCTTAAAATACTTCAAAAAAAACCCGGTTAAATCAGGCTACCCTCGGCATAAGCAAAGGGGCTTCGATAATATCAACTCCAAACAATGTAAAGGCTTTGAGAAAATCAGCCTTCGAGAGAACCTCACAAGGTACTCAATTATCGTCGCACATCGACTTGTAATCGAGGTTCCTATCAATCGAACCGTTGAAAAGTCAGACGGATATAAAAACATGCCAAGGCATAAATAAATTTTTAAAAAGTCTTTAGCCAGAATGGGGGGAAATTGTAGCCATTTTAGAGGTCGAATTGACCCAATCTAAAAAGAGACTAAGGGCCGATTTGTAAAAGCCTAAGGGCCGATATGTAAGAGCCTATGGGCCAAATTGAAAAGAGCCTAAGGGCCGATGGCTTAAAGCCTAAGGGTCGATACCTAAAAGAACTTAAAGGCCGAAGCACACTGTGTTCGAGACCTTACCTAGTTCGAACTCGAAAGTCCCAAGCTAAAGAATAGCTCGAAGATCAAACCCTAAGTGGTCACTTATTATCGGTCATAGATCAAAGCACAAAAACCTAAGGGTTTTATATCCTAAGTCCAACACATCGGACTGATCGTCAACAACATCAAATCTCAAAAGCGAAGACAAAGGCAAAGTGTAACTTAACTCAAAGACAGAACAAATATTTCTTTATATTGAGATAATGGTACAAAAGTACATTTACAATACTCCCACACGGAGCCCTTTAAAAGAATCAAAGAAGACCTAGTCTACCGCCGGGGACTTTATCTTTTCGTCAGCCTCCTCGTCAGCCTCGGGACCTCTCGGGACCAGCCTCCATCAACCCCCTCGGGACCAGCCTCCTCGTCAGCCTCTTCTCATTATCTTCAGCATCATCTTCATCATAGGAAGAAAGGAGGAACTTGACACCAATCTCGTCTACCTTGGCCTGCTCTATCTCCTCAGGGAGATCGAAGCCCTTGGCATGGATCTCCTCGAGGGTTTACCTCTGGGATCTGCATCAGACGTAGTCGTTGCTTCACTTCTCTCGGTCGGAGGCCCCCCTCAACTCTATTTGAGCATCAGTAGAATCTTTCAAATATATGGATACCATCTTGTCGGCTTTGGCTTGTATCTCATTGGCTTCGGCCCGGGCTTCCACGACCTTGGCCTTCTCCTTCGTGAGACCAATATTGAGTTCGGCTATCCTGCCCGCTTGAACTGAATTGCTCTCTCGGGTGTTACGAAATTGAATTTCGAGAGCATACACTTTTGCCAATGCATCTTTTTTGGCCGCAGTGAGGACGTCCATTTGTGCCTTCCATTCATTGCATTCGGAGTTGACTTGGGCGACCTCACCCCGAAGATGTCCAGCATTTCTACCTTTTGCTGCAACTAAGTCATTGAAGTGTTAGCCTCCGAAGACGAGAGAAGGAGCCCGTATTTTTTCAAAACATAAGTTACCTGCTTCTCTAGCTTGTCCTCATACATATGTGCTCTATCCAAATCATATCAAAGATGCCTCAAATCCCTTTCTTTATTGTCACATAAAAGCCTGGGGGACTTCTCCTCACTCGAGGACTCTTCAACTCGCCTCACAGTGACACAACTCAGTCTTAAACTTATCGAAGTCCTACAGAAAGGAAAGCTCGATTAGATAAATGTGGAAAGTATAAAGTTGGAAAGGTTGTGGAGCTATTAGAAACTTACAATTGAGCAAAGTCGTTGAGCCTCCTCGAAGATCATGTTTGCATCCTGATCACGCTCAACTATGTCTAATAAAAGACTAAGCGGGCGTTACAAATATAATCCGGGGTATTATGCCCACATTCGATCCCACGGGGAATTTACGTATCAATCAAGCCTTTAGAATACACAACTTTTACTCAATAAATTCTCTCAAGACTTTTTGAATATAAATTGTTGATGTTTTACTAATTCTATTGACAATAATAATAACTAACAATTACTAACAATGTGTTGTAAACAATTATGATAAAGGTCTAAGGTTATGGTTTCCCCCGTTGGTGAACTTACTTCTCGGATATTTCATATAACTTGATTAANTATTCTCTCTCAAGTAGATACATACTAAATAGGCTCAACTAATTGATGGCAATTCAATTAACTACAACAAGAACGTAGTTGAACAAATAGAGATGAACAATCAACCAAACTATATAAATATCACCATAAATTTGTCCCCCAACGGGTTCCACCAAAACCCTAGATTAAGAAAATTAGCTACTCATATTCATAAGAATCAATTCTAAAATAACTTGCATAATTGAATTAATGAGTAATGAAATAAGGAGATAAAAATTAGTGTTTCTGCTTTGCTGAGTAGTAATCCACAAGCTTTTCTTCACTTTAATGGCTTCTCCCTCCTTTCAAGTTGTGTTTTTGGGTCTATTTATATGTTTGGGATACACCATAAACGTGTTGGATACTTCTATTCCAACCGGGAAACACTTAAAACTCTTCAAAACTCGGATTTGACCGGATCAGGGGCCAGGCGTTTGGGCTCTGGCGCCTGGATAACGCCTGGCCAGGCCTGGCGTTTGGGCTCTGGCGCCAGGATAACGCCTGGCTAGGCCTGGCGTTTGGGCTCTGGCGCCTGGATAACGCCAGGCTAGGCCTGGCCTTAAGGCTCAAATGCCCGGCTATAGCCCGGTGCACTCCTCTTCGCCTCTTGAGCGTATTTTCGATGTTTTTGTCTCCATTTAGCTAGGCTTCCATCTCCAATTCACCTACACATGAAATAGACTCCATTATGCACATAAAAAGTGTATTTTTATCATTAACGCACATAAAATGTAAGGCATATAACGTGTTAAACCATGAATTCTAGCCACGTATCAACACCCCACACTTAAACATCTGCTCGTCCTCGAGCAATCAAACTACACTCATGAACACAACTTATTAAGCAAATCCCTTAACGCGTTATAATAAGAATTTTTAAAATAGTTTAAGCACAGAGGTGTGACATCCTCGCCTCAATAATCGACTCACAAATACCATGCTTTATTCACAATTCACTAACTACTCTAACATAGAGGTCAACAACATTACCTTTCCTTCATGAATCATGTGCCCTCACCAAATCAAAGAGCTAGTTCCACACACANGATACATATACTTTAGCTTTCAACCTCCAACTTATATTAAACCAACTCCACCTTCACATCAACGTTATTACCCCATACTTCTTTAAGCACAATTACATTAAGAGTCACTACATATATTTTTCTTTCACAACAATACAACTATTTATTTTATTTTTTTATTTTTCTCTTTTTTTTTTCAAGTGGCTCTTACTTTTTCAAAACAGTGCACCTTTCTCCGTATTTCAATTATTCCCCTCAAAAACCAACCTACCACCCCACACTTTAACTTTTCCATATTTCATCACATTTTCAGTGCTTACGAGAGGTGACAAGGTTCAAATATATGATCGATTCAAACAAAGGGGTATGGCTTGTAATGTGGTTGCGAAAGAAACAGGATTATAGGCTCAACGGGTTAACTACGATACATAACAATTAGGTGGGTAAAATATAAATATCTGGCTCAACAAAGAAACTCTTATATCACTTCCAAGACTGAACAAAACTACTATTTCGCTTTGCACAGACACGGAGCAAGTTCTAGACATCAAATGCAATGCACATAATAACATACAAATCTCACACACACATGATACATAACTCACTCAGGATTGGATCTATCACGACACTCCAGTCAAAGCAGTTAAGCAAATTTAAGAATCCACGATTTAAGGTGTTTATCCTGGAGTCAAAAAATTGAGCCTAAGCATCACAACCAAATTATTGACTATTCTCAAGGCATCACGACGTTCCGAGATATTGCTACGATTAAGCCCTCAACCATGTGGTTACTACTCCTAAAAATTAAAAACTACCTACACCCGGTTCAATTAAAAACCCTTGGAAAAGAACCGTGGTCCAAAGAAAATCAAGGGGAAATTACTACACTACCTAAAATAAAAAACTTTTTTTTTGGTATTTTCTTTAAACTTACTTCCCTCAAGAAAATTGTCTAGGAGATCCATCGTCAGGAAGAGTCCACATATTTCTAATTAATAAAAACTTACCAACAAGAAAAACTAAAACTACTAACAAGAAATCACACAACAAATCACAACACCCTCAAGAAAATTGTCTAGGAGATCCATCGTCAGGAAGAGTCCACATATTTCTAATTAATAAAAACTTACCAATATCCTCAGTGCATCACATATATACAAAACAAGAAATAAAAATAAGGTGTAAGAAACTCCCTGCTCACGTAGTGTCGACACCCTTTCCATTAGTTTTTTTTCCCCTGCTCCTTCGAGCATCTGCTTGAATCACTTCATGCCTCCACTTTGAATTTATGAATTGGATCCCAAGTTTTGAATCTACTCTATGATCATGTTCCTGGGGTTGTGTAATAAATATTCCTGGCCCAATAAAACAATGTATTAATCTGCGCTTCTTGGCCTTTCGACAGAATGTGTACTCCCTACTTTCTGGCAAGAAAAATTCCAGAATGTAGGCATCTTGTTCTTTATCCCTCAACTCCTCAGGTGGTTTGGGTGACTCTATTTTCATATTATCATCCAAACACAATGTGAAAAAATGGTTGGAGTGTGTACCTACATCCTCAACACTAATGACACTATATTCAACAAAATATGTATCATTAATGTTCTTGTTTAACTCTAGTATCTTTTCTACCATATCAACATTCTCCGATTTCAGTTCCAACCTGGGTGGTTCTTCAATAGATGGCCTGGCCGGCGGGTTCTCTCTTTCCTCTACGTATAGTGACTCAAACTCGAGAGCCTTTGGCCATACCCCTTTTTTCTCAAGTGCTAACACCCAATCTGCCAGTTATTCACCGTTCATATCATCTAGATTCATCAAACATTCATCCAAAGGGTCCCCAACAGTCATGGATGCATCATCTTTTTATGGGATCACATTCACAACATCAATAAGAGAGCAGTTGACGAACTCACTAGGTCGCCTTATAGAATTCTGCATGTTGAAAGTGATTTCTTCATCATTGAGCCTCATCTTAAGTTCACCAGTCTCACAATCGATAAGGGCTCTGCCTGTGGCCAAGAATGGCCTTCCCAAGATTATGGGAATTTCCTCATCCACTTTGCAGTCTAATATCAAAAAATCAGCAGGGAATACAAACTTTACCACTTGCACCAATACATCGTCCAGAATGCCCGACGGTCTCTTTACCGTCTTGTCAGCTAACTGCAATAACATTGAAGTTGGTCTGGCTCTACCAATCCCCAGTCTTTTATATATGGCCAGCGGCATCAGATTAATGCTGGCCCCCAAGTCACATAGAGCTTTGGCGAAAGCTAAGTTGCCAATGGTACAAGGAATTGTAAAACTCCCTGGGTCAGACAACTTTTCAGCAATAGGGCGCGTCACCACCGCACTACAAGTCTGAGTAAGGGTGACAGTAGCCAGATCTTGGAAGTCAACTTTTCTGGACATCAAGTCCTTCATCATTTTAGCGTAACCAGGCATTTCCTTCAACGCATCAATCAATGAGATATTTACCTGTATTTGTTTTAGCATGTCCAAGAACTTTTTGTACTGTTCATCCTTTTGGTATTTGGCCAGCCTCTGAGGGAATGGAGCTGGCGGTCTCTTTTTCCCAGTGATTTGGGACTTTTCTTTCTCAGCCACCACCTCAACTACCGGCTTCTGGGCTATCTCCACTTCTTTTTCAGTCTCACTCTGTGCACTGGGTTCTCCTTCAGTAGGTTGCACTGTTACCTTGGTCAAGTTTGTTGAATCATCAAGTTAAATCGGCATGGGTACCAGTGTCTCGGTCTGTCTGCTTTCACGAGCTCTCTCCAGTTCCAAGTTTAAGTCTCTGCCACTGCAGAGAGTCACTGCCATCAGCTGCCTTGGACTCTGGTCCATAGGATTTACCTGACTATCTACAGGTAAAGTTCCAGGAGGACGATTGTTCACTGCCATAGATATCTGGCCCAACTGTACTTTAATATTTTTAATAGCTGCATCATATACATCTACTCTCTCACTGATTTTGGCATTTGACCCAATAACTTGCTGCATCATAGCTTCTAACCTGGAAAACCCATCTTCTTGATTTCCCCCATGTTGATTCTGAGGAGGGTAGTATGCTTGTTGTTGATTCTGATGGTTCTAACCTTGTGGCCTCTGATACGGTGTTGCATTACCTTGTTATCCCCTGACACCCATATTTCCACTGTTCTACTGTTGGTGGGGTGGTTTATATGGTTGAACTTGCTGACCCCGGTTCTTCCCCCTTGTCTCTGGCTTCCATAATTCGACACATAATTCATATTTTCTGGATAAGGAGGGTGATGACATTTTGCATTCCAGTGATTACCAAATGGTTGACTAATGCAGATGTGCAGAAGCCCCCATTGGTTGTGTCTACGATGTGTACCTGCTGCTTTTGTCCTGATTCCTCCACTTTCTTTGTAAATATACTCATATGTGTTATCAAGGTGGCCACGTTCTCTGCAATAGTATTAGATGGATCGAATGGCACTGAGTGAACTACAGGAGTAATGGGTGCATTCCTTGTTGTCCATCCTGAATTCTGTGCCATTTTATCAAGTAAGATTTGACTTTCTCTCCACGTTTTGCTCAAGAATGCTCCACCAGCCGAAGCATCAACATTTGCTTTAACAGTATCAGCCAAACCCATATAAAAACGCTGCCCCAACATTTGCTCTGGAATACCATGATGTGGACAGATAACCAGCATCCCCTTAAATCGTTCCCATGTCTCTTGCAATGTTTCAACTGGTTTCTGTCTGAAGCTCAAGATTTCATCGATTTGTTGGGCAGTCTTGTTAGGTGGATGAAACTTGTTCACGAATTGCTTAACTAACTCCTCCCATGTGGTAATGGAATCTATGGAGAGTGAGTTTAGCCAAGTCTGTGCAGCTCCAGTCACTGAGAATGGAAACAACAACAGTTTTATTTCCTCCTGGGTGACATTTGGCTGCCTATGTGTTTTGCAAATTGACAGCAAGTTTTTCAAATGCTGCTGGGGGTCTTCGATGTATGACCCTGAGAATAGTCCCTTATTTTTCAATAAGTGCATCATATTATTTGTTATCTGGAAGGACTCGACCTGTATCTGAGGGACTAGTATCGCAGTGGCCAAATTCTCAGCTGTGGATTGTGCCCAGTCATATAAAGGAGCCTCTGCCCCTATTTGAGCGACTGGGTCTACCACATCATCCCCATTATTGTTCCTGTTGTTTGGATCTTCCATGTCGGGTTCAATTTGTTCAATTGGTGGTTGCTGTTTGCTTTTCCGGTTGGTCCGATTTAGGGCCTTGAAAACTTTCTAGGGGTCTGATAAGGCTTCGACTACTTCACCAGTTCTCGATGAGTTTCTAGGCATGCACCTGCAACACGTTAGCAAACGTTAAACTTTCAATGTATAAGCAAAAATTTGAAGAAAATTGACTATATTTCAGAATTTTGTATTTCCTCCAACTCAATTGATAACACCGTTAATTCCCCGGCAACGGCGCCAAAATTTTATCATGCTCAACTATGTCTAATGAAAGACTAAGCGGGCGTTGCAAATATAATCCGGGGTATTATGCCCAGAGTCGATCCCACAGGGAATTTACGTATCAATCAAGTCTTTAGAATACGCAACTTTTACTCAATCAATTCTCTCAAGACTNACGTTTCCCCCGTTGGTGAACTTACTTCTCGAATATTTCATATAACTTGATTAATTATCTCTATCAATCATGAACACTCTATCTACCATAAATCTCTCTCAAGTAATTATGATAATTTACTAGACGCACTCTCTCAAGTTACGCTAGCTAGATTGCATTACAGTTCACTTTAGATTGTACCCGAAGTATCGTTATTTCTAATCCAACTTCTAAACCCTCGGTTATAGCTTTAGTCTATACTCCGGGAGTGGTGTTGTTCAAACAACTACCTACATATGCACACTCTCTCAAGTAGATACATACTAAATAAGCATAGCTAATTGATGGGCATTCAATTAACTACAACAAGAACGTAGTTGAACAAATAGAGATGAACAATCAACCAAACTATATTAATATCACCATAAGTTTATCCCCCAACGGGTTCCACCAAAACCCTAGATTAAGAAAATTAGCTACTCATATTCATAAGAATCAATTCTAAAATAACTTGCATAATTGAACTACAGAGTAATGAAATAAGGAGATAAAAATCAGTGTTTCTGCTTTGCTGAGTAGTAATCCACAGACTTTTCTTCACGTTAATGGCTTCTCCCTCCTTTCAAGTTGTGTTTTTGGGTCTATTTATATGTTTGGGATACACCCTAAACGTGTAGGGGACTTCTATTCCAACCGGGAAACACTTAAAACTCTTCAAAACTCGGATTTGACTGGATCATGGGCCAGGATTTGGGCTCTGGCACCTGGATAAGGCCTGGCTAGGCCTGGCGTTTGGGCTATGGCGCCTGGATAATGCCAGGCTAGCCCTGGCCTTAAGGCTCAAACGCCCGGCTATAGCCCGGTGCACTCCTCTTCGCCTCTTGAGCGTATTTTCGACGTTTTTGCCTCCATTTAGCTCGGCTTCCATCTCCAATTCACCTACACATGAAATAGACTCCATTATGCACATAAAAAGCATATTTTTATCATTAACGCACATAAAATGTAAGGCATATAACGTGTTAAACGATGAATTCTAGCCACGTATCGCATCCGCTGGTTCGGCCTCATCGACCCCAGTAAAGCAACCCTGAAAAGGGTCATTTTCACTCGGCACTCCTCCTAATTTGGGAATCTTCAGGTCCTGAGCGTCCCTTATAGTATTTTAGGAAAATGATGTAAATGACGGTGAGTGACCTACTGTCACGACACCGGGGAAATTACCTGAGGCGCTTTGATTGGGCTGAGATGTGTCGAAGCTCACTCCCTTCGGGGTATTTCCTAAAGTTTGAGAGGTAGTTTCCAAGTTAGGCGATGAAGGGACTTCATCCCTTCTTTCTTTTGGAATTCCTCCCTCGAGCCTAGGGGCCTCGGTTCCGGCAGGATTAACAGCCTCGGAAGGCTTTCTGGTTCGAGTCACCAACGTCGAACCCTCTAACTCGTCGTCATCATCGCCCACGGACCGGCGGACATGGTAAAAATCCTCGTCCGATGAACTTATTCTTCTTGCGCCTCCGTGCAGGCCCCGTTTTGCTTTGAGCATCTTCGATCTTCGAGGATCTTTTTCTTTTATTGTCTTTCTTCGGCTTCGAAGCCGAGGGTTTTTCTTCCTCCCCGTGCGGGGACGACCTTATCTCAGAAAACTCACCAATACCTGCGACCAAGAAGTTAGATAGTATAAAGAAAGGTATTTTCACTAAGGAAGAAGTAATGTAACACGTACCATGGTGCTTCGCCTCCCATTTGCCCTTCGACAAATCCCGCCACTTGCGTCTATCATATGTCGAAGTTGTTGCCAATTTGTGAACCCCGTCCGCGAGATCGAGGACCGCGTTAGGCATCCATGGCGCTGAGAGAAGAGAAAAGAACACTTATACGAAGTTAACTCACATGTGAAGTTCCATTTCTCAGGGAATGGTAGGAACTCCGAGGGGATAACGTCGATGGTTCTCACTCGGATGAATCGGATCATCCAGCCTCGATCCCTGTCCTCATCGTTACTAGTAAACAAGGATTTGGTGGACCGGCGTTGAATCTTGATTAGACCTCAAAAATGCTGAGGTCGATACAATCGAATGAGGTGGCTGAGGGTGAAATCGATCCCAGCCTTTTCAGCAAAAAACCTCATCATTAGCACGATCCGCCAGAAGGACGGATTGATCTGGGCCAGGGTAACTTGGTACCTTTGGAAAAACTCGAGCACGAGGGGATCGAGGGGACCTAATGTAAAGGGATATGTATACACGATCAAAAACCCCTATACGTAGGTCGTAATATCCTCTTCACGAGAAGGTATTTGCAGAACGACCT
The DNA here is from genome assembly GCA_005239525.1 of Nicotiana knightiana. Lineage (NCBI taxonomy): Eukaryota > Viridiplantae > Streptophyta > Magnoliopsida > Solanales > Solanaceae > Nicotiana > Nicotiana knightiana. The sequence continues at coordinate 17,091 of ML405002.1, forward strand.
CTTCCCCTTATCTGCACTCTCTACTCATAGCTTCGAGGTGTCTCTCCTCGATTGATCTTATATACCTCGAGGCGTGTTCTTGATGGCCAGGGACATCGGGGGGTTTTTCTATGGTAAAGTCCTTCTTTAAGTAAAAACTGCTCGGAATGAGATCATTGAGCGCCGACGGTTTGCCACCAGCCAGCCGGGAAATAGAAGTGTAGGTTCCTTCTTTCTGAGGAACATATTTAGATGTTTTGGTCATAATTTCTTTAGAAAAGGAAGGATAAGATGAAAACACCAATGCAACTTTGAACTAATACGGTGGAAGATTTGGTGGTGAAAGGAAAGTTATAGAAGAAAATTGTTGCTGCAGAATGGTAAAATTCTTAATGAGAGGGAAGCAAGTATATATAAGAGAAAAAAGGCGAATGTTCATTGATATTGATGGCCGACCACCCCTGATAACCAATTATATCTTTTGAGGAAGAGAATCAGCAGGACGCTTCAGTCATTTCAGCACTTACGTCATAGGAGTGATGTCATCATAAAGAGCATCGAATGGTCAAGAATTCAAAATCATTTCTTATCATTTCATTTTAAGAAACGCGAGGACTATCTGTATACGGCCGAAATCGGAGGAGCCCGATTTCGAGGCCTCTATTATGCTTCGAGCCCGAGCTCGAAGGGTTCAAAGTTAAGTCGAATCCGATTCCAGAATGTACACTTCGGGAAAGCACATGGAAGGCCGATCACGGCCTACCTCGGGGCTGTACAAAATCGATGACCATTATGGAAAGGAGGGAGTTTTCCAAGGACACGTGGTTATGACCGATAAGGTCTGCAAGGGATAGTACAAATCTGTACTAGGCCGTTATACAACTCTACCAATAGTATTCTTTGTCATAATTAGAAATGTACCATATTAGGGTTTTTCCCTCCTATATAAAGGGGATTCCAATCATTTGTAAATGGACAATTTTGACTGCAATAGAACATTCCACTTAGCTTTTATCATTTAACGTGCTCAATATTTTTTCTCACCTTTATTGTTCTTCATTCATTGTTCTTCATTTATTGTTCTTAATCCACTGCTATCGACCGACCTCGAGACCCTCGAGACTATCGAACTCGAGGCCCCCAGCCCTTTAACGACATTGGTTTGGCTATCATTTCTCCTTACTTACGCTTATCATTTCTTGATTATTTACCAGTATTGAAATAAATCACATATCTTTAGAACCACAAATCAAGTATAATTGTTAACACTATTTTCGAGGTAAATAAAGAGATTGACGTATTTCTGTAACACTTGATAAGAAAGTGATCATACAACCCATTATTTAAGGCTAATAAATATGGAACACTTCATATTTTATTAAAATATTATATCCCGTAAGAGAATTTCAAATACTTTTAGATATTTTTTAAAGAAAATTTGTATAAAATCTTAAAAGTATATATTAAAATTATATATTTATATTCCGATTTGATTCGAATTTTTTTACTCAATACCAAATCAAATCAAACCAAACCTAATTGAGTTTTCTAATCATTTTAATTTTACTATTCGAGTTGGTACGATTAACATCTCAATCCTTCACCATACATCTTGAATGTAGCGAGGACAAACTCAAGCACTATTTTAGCAATAGTGGGTAGTACTATTTGCAACATTTAAATGAACGTCGTACAATGAATGAGTGAGATTGAGATTGACATTAGCATTTCCGTACAGAATTCAATATTAGGATAATTTCATATATTGTATTTGAACTAACGATTTATTGCACTAAGCATATCTTACGTTATTTGTTGTAACTATACGTAAGCTCTATATATCAAAGAAAGTACAAACCCACCATTTCTTGTAATGTAATTTGTTAAATTTGTGGTAAAAATCGACTTATTAGCTGGATCCGAATATGCCTTTTTTAAATAATAAAAAATTGTTCTCCCCACCTACACTTAGATATGATTAATGATACAGGCTATAAAAGTTGATTATGACAAATCAAGTAGAACAAAAAAATAATCCACAAATTTTCAAACCAACATTTGTTATACTTGATTGGAATAAATGAACTACTAATAATAAAGGAGTGATTAACTTCGGGTAATTAAACGGGTAAGAACTAAGAAGAACTATTTTTACATGAAAATACTGACACACAAAATTTAATTGAAACGTATTAATTAACAACCATAATACACTGCAACATATGTCTTAATCGAAAAATAAATATCTATTGAAAATGAAAAGGAGACAATCTGATATGCACAAAATATTAAACTATACTTAGAGGCCGCACGAAGGGAGGAGAATAATTGTGAGTGGGAAAGGGTTGGAGTCCAAATCATGGGTCCTAAATACTGTTAATTATTTTATTGATTAATTAATCCTTTAAGCAGCCCTTGTATCAAGCTGTGGTGTTTCACTTAGTTTAGACAATGAAGCAATTGTTTATATCAATCAACATCTCTCTTCTCTTAGGATTACGTCATGAACCCTTGTTTCCTGGAAACTTACACTTTTAGTGACCGACCTGCTTCTTTCCCAACTTTAGATTAGAACCTTTTGTTTTTATTTTTTAAATAAATCGAAGGGTTTAAATTATATATACCTTAAAGGTGCAAACATTGTTTATGCTCAATATAGCCTTTCTAGTCTATTTTTAGGTTGTCATACCATCTTTGTTGTAATAATTATCTATATTGTAGGTAATTTGATTTAATAGTGTGAACATATTATGCACTGTCAATATGCACAACTTAAACTCTAAATCAGTTTCATTCCCTTTCTTCAAAAAAAATTGTTTAAGGTTAAGCTTCTCATAACTGTACATAATGCTTGGGTTTTTTTTTTTTTTTTTGGAGGGGAGGGGGAGGAGCTTGTTTGAACAAAAAATAATAATTCTTGGTTAAACTAATTAATACGTTAATAATATGGGTCAGTCCTAGTTAGAGCTAATAATTCCAGATCTGAGATGGATAACACAAACGGTAATATAGTTAAATGAAAATGTTGACAATAAATGTGACCGGATATAATAATATGTACGAAGATCAAGCATTAAATAACATTAAATGACAATAAATATAAATAGAGGGGAAGATTCACCCAATATTGAAGGGGGTGAAGGATTCCTTCCTCTGACAATGATGAATGACAAGAGTATGAGAGAATATTATGCACTTTCTTGGATCTGATGGAAATGACAATAGATAATCCACAAAAAAGGTTGAATCTCTTAAAAGTAGTTCTTTGTATTTTCTCTAAGAGTCTATCCCTTTACAAGTGTTCTTATCATATGGAATATAACCCTCTTTTCCCCCCTTCTTTCCTTATATTTATATGGGATATTCCCAGCAAACCCTAAAGTACAATCAGAGAGAATATTCAGCGGAATATTCCCTCTAAAGATACCAGTACAAAACTAGTTGTTATTCCTAGCTATACTACTCGACCTCAGCCATAACTGGTCGCTTGGTTGTTCGGTTCATGCAATTACTAGTCGACCACGACCACACCACTCGTAATAGTTTGCGATTCGCTCTCCATATCCTCTTCTGCACGACTCTATACTCTATCTGATTTTGACCCATAGAGTTACTCCCTCCGTTTATCGAGGTCGCCCTTTGGTCGACCTCGTTGAGCGGACTTCGTCGGTCGTGATCTGGAAATTCAGATGGAAGATATTAAATGAAAAGGATCTTGTACGAGGTGGCAACGTGGCGCTTTAAGGACCACAATTCACTGTGATGTCAGCTTAGGGTGACGCCACTGCCGTAGGCATCATCATTGCGCATCTTCCCAATGCGCTGCATCATTTTTTGTGCCTCTACCATTTCGATTTCCGTGCATCTGACGTTTCGATTCCCGTGCGCCTAACGGTTGGCGTTCTCGATTTGAGTGTTTGTTTTCCATAAATAAGGGAAGAGAGGCCTGAGTTACCCTTTCCATTTTCTGAATTCTGGAAGTTTACCCTTCTCCCTCTTCTCCTTCTTCTTGTGTTCTTGCCTTGATTGCCTTCATCCTTCGCACTTTTCGGTTCCGGTGATCTTTGCAATTTCTGCTCCCCTTCAACCATATTCTCAACACTTACGATTAATATAAGATGGCCACCACTTCCCATGTTTCTGATGTTTCGTCTGAACCAACGGCATTATCAGTGATGATGCCTCCTCATGAAAATGATGTTGTTGTCATTGTTGAAGATGACAGCTTTCCGTCCGTGGAGGAGATCATTCCTTGCAACGATAAAGCTAGTTCGGATTTCTCAAAACCGAATACTGAAGAACCTGAGCCAGTACTTTCCGAGCTAGATACGGTCACCTTGGTTGAACTTAGGGCTAAGTACAATATTCCAGCCCATATCGACCCGATCCATGCTGGTAATGACGTAGTTCAAGTCCACCGTCCTTGGTATTACACCTTTTACGCGTACCCGTTCCGGGTGGGCTACTCTCTTCCTCTTCTTCCGTTGGCGGAGGAATTCTGTCGATATTACAAGGTCTGCCCCGCCCAGATCTCCCCGTACATCTACAAACTTTTTCTAATGTTTACGAAGTATGCGGAACTTTCCAACCGCGGAGTTTCTGTTCGTCACCTACTACACCTCTTCACATCGAATTTCCTCAAAGGTACGATGTTGCATCTTCGCCATCGTGGGGCCAAAGGACTGGTCGATAGGGACAACCTCCGTTTCAATTTCCACTTCTTCTACGTTAAAACTGAGCACGTGGTGACGAACCCCGGCGGATTCCCCGAAATGTGGAACTTTGCTCGTAAGTATCTCTATTAACTGATTTCTCATCTTGTCTTGATTTTTTGATGACCTAACTGCTCTTCCTCTTCTTTCTGCAGCTGAAAGAGAGCCTCCTACGTTGGTCGCTGATACTCGGGACTGGGTGAGCTAGATTTTGCCCTGCACGATGAGGATTCGTGAGTGGTCGTCATTCCACAAGAAGTTTGGTCGCAGGCCCTCTGCGACTGGTGAGTCTTCGATTTGGCACTTCGTTATCATCATTTTTCTTTTTTCTTCTTTTCTTCAAACTGAATTTCTTTCGTATCAAGTAGGAGGGCTTCAACAAAGAAGAAGGCTCCTACCCCCATTTTCCGTCAGTCGGGTGCTTCTACGGGGTCGTTGCTTGCTACGGCTATAGGCGAGCCTACTCAGACTGTGGTTCCTTCCCAGACCGCAGCCCCATGCAGATCTAGCCGCCAAACAGCGGCTCCATCGGTGGGGAATTCTACTTTCCCTTTCTTGCACTTGGTGAACGAGGCGTCACTGAGCAAGGAGGAAGCATCTCCGTTAAAGAGGCGGAGGATAAAGCTTAGAGGCGAGATGGCGGGAACTGAAGGGTCAACAGGGGGTGATCCCGACCAGGCCACGACTGTGTCCAATGACGACGTGTCCTTACACACCGAAATTCTGCCCTATTTATAAAATGTGGAAATTGTTGCCTCGCCTGACGCCGTTGTGGAAAGAGGAGAACGAGCTGAGGCGGTTGAGGTCATTCCGACGAGTGATCCGTTGCCGTCGAGGCACTCCGACATCCATTCTTCTGCCGAGGTGAGGGGAAAAAGGTAGCCGTAGATGGTTATAAATATGGTTCTGACATCGACCGGAGCAGGTTCATATGTACAACGAATGGTTTACTCAGGTGGAGGTGAGGGCGGAGGGGACCACTCACAGCATAATCATTCCCCTCGACCTAGACTTGTTGATGCGCTTGAAGAGAATGGTTCCCGACTTGGGTTCGCTCTGTTCCCGTGCCGAGGAAAGGTCATTATAGACATTGGACGACGATACCCTATCTTTGGGCATATCAGGAATGGCTCTACGGGTAAGTATTCTGATTGTTGCTCTTTGCGTCTTCTCTTTTTCTCCATTATTTTCACTAACTTCTTTCTCCTGTTTCCTATTTGCTAGACCCTTATTTTGGAGATCGAGCGTGCCCGTCGGGAAGAGAAGATGAGGGCTATATTCAAAAGAATTGAATCGAAGTACCGTGATTATCGCTCCAAACATCGTGAGCTATGCCTTCGACTCGATACAGATGACAACTTCCAGTCTCTTAGGGACGAGCTGAGACAGAAAGACGAAGAGATCGTTAGAGTCATCCGCGAATAAAGCGAGCTCGAGGGGTATCTTAGGTCCAAGGAGGACAATCTCGAGGTGAGCAGGGGCTTGCGGAAGAATGTGCGGATCTTCAAACTCAGGTGGCGTCTTTGCGGGCTAAACTTGAGCAAAGTTTGTCCCAGTTCAACGACTTGAGTAACGAGTTGGTTGAAAAGATGACGGACCTAGGCCAGGTCGAGGAAGCCCGGAAGGCGGCTTTGTCAAGAGTGGCAGCGATGGAGGAGGTCATTCGTGTCCTTCAATCCAAATGGGAGAGTGAGGCTGAGGCGGTCGCGCTTAGGGAGGCCATGCTCGATGAGCGGATTGGCGGACTTGAGGCCGAGAATGTGCAGCTGCTGGCTCAACCATCCTCCTCTCACACTTTCTTCTTTCCCGACGTGCCGCGAGACTCGTACAAAAAATAGATCCATGTTGAGGCCCAACTGGACAATTTTAGGGACTTGATGGTGGCAAAGAGAGTTACTGTAGTGAGTTTGAGGGTGCTCGTGCTAAGGCGCGTGAAGCTCGAGTTTCCTGTGGTTTTGATCCTGCTACGTCGAGGGCAGATTGTGGCGAGGATGAACTAGACGGGATCGAGCAGGATGCTTGGTATGACGACGAGTACCCAGATAGTGGAGAGGGTGACGGTGAAGGTGGAGATGACGCTGATTAGTAATTTGTAATTTATTTTTGTCTTTTTTTTGTGGGCATCTTTCTGGCCCTTTGTAAGATGCTTTTTAGAATGGAATGATCACAACTCTTTCTGTACGTTATTGAATCTTTTATTTTTCTTTGAAAATTTTCTTCAAATGATTGCTTCGATTATAAAAACTGTGTAAGTATGTGTTAGCTCGAATCATTGTCGAGTATATCTTTGATTGAATCTGGGCAAAGTCCCATGTCGCCATAATTAACTCAAACGAGGTTAACTTGTAAACCGAACTCGGCTTAGGTCGAACGTAAGCTGAATTCGGGTGAGGTCAAATATGACTCTTAATTAATTCGAATGAGGTCGAATGTGAGTTAATTCGAGCGAGGTTGAATGTTACTCGTAATTAATTCGAACGAGGTCGAATGCGAGTTAATTCGTGTGAGGTCGAATGTTAGTCGTAATTAATTCGAATGAGGTCGAATGTGAGTTAATTCGAGCGAGGTCGAATGTTACTCATAATTAATTCGCACGAGATGGAATGTGAGTTAATTCGAGCAAGGTCGAATGTTACTCGTAATTAATTCGAACGAGGTCAAATGTGAGTTAATTCGAGCGAGGTCGAAGGTTACTCGTAATTAATTCGAATGAGGTTGAATGTGAGTTAATTCGAGCGAGGTTGAATGTTACCCGTAATTAATTCGAACGATGTCGAATGTGAGCTCCTTGATTGGCGTAGTGTTTAAACTTGGTTGAGATAGGTGAACATCATGTGTTTGCATACTTTGCTTGCATATATATACATTGGAGAGGTTTACATGTTTTTGTTTTTCAGATTGGTATTCGAGTCCCAACCTATCTAGTCCCTTCATTGGTCGACCTGGAGAAGTATTTGAGGGGTCGAGCAATGAACTTGTGCTTAACTTCGACACACCCTCTCCGTCGCCTCGTTAAAAACCTCCCCGAGAAAACCCAATTGGGACAAAACACAGGTGAGGTAAAAAAAGTATGACTCGGAGAACATCTTTCCTTAGAAGTTGAAGTACTTGAGGTGTGCGACGTTCCAATTGTTTGGTAGTAATTTTCCTTCCATTGTTTCTAATTGGAATGACCCTTTGCTTGCCTACACTGTAATTTTGTACAGACCGTCCCAATTTTCCTTCCCGTGGATCCTTGCTTGCCTGTGTTTTGGCTTTGAGTACATAGTCCCCGATTTTGAGCTGTCTGACCTTGGATTTTTTGTTATAGTACCGCTTTGCCTGTTATTTTTGGGCTACCATTCTTACATAGGCCATGTCTCTTCATTCTTCGGCCTCGTCGAGGTCTTGCCTTCTGCTTTTGTCATTTCTTGGTCCACTCTCATGTGAATATCTTAGACTCGGCTCTCCGACCTCGACCTGTATTACTGTGTCGGTCCCATAGACTAATGAGTACAGTGTTTCCCTTGTGCTTGTCTTTGGAGTTATATGCCCATAGCACTTCCAACAGCAACTCCGGCCACAGTCCCTTGGCGTTCTCGAGCTTCTTCTTCATGATATTAAGTATTGACTTGTTGGAGGATTCCGCTTGTCCGTTTCCTAGGGGGTGATATGGCGTGGAGATTATTCTTTTGATGTGCCATTTTTTGAAGAACCCGGTGATCTTCTTTCCCGGGAATTGAGGTTTGTTGTCATAGTTGATTTCTTTGGGTATGCCGAAATGGAATACAATGTTCCTCCATATAAAGGCGATCACTTCTTGCTCACGTATTTGATGAACGCACCTGCTTCCACCCACTTAGAAAAATAGTTAGTTAAAGTTAAAAGGAATCATACGTTACGTCGTCCTGCTGGGAGGGGGCCGACAATGTTCATTCCCCTTTTGATGAAGAGCCAAGGCGAGGTGACTGAGTGGAGGTGTTCTCTTGCTTGGTGGATCATGGGGGCGTATCTTTGGCATGGTTTTAATTTTTAATGAAGCCGGAGGCCTCCTTTTTCATTGTGGGCTAGTAATATTCTGCTCGTATGAGACATCTGACTAGGGCCCTGTTGCAAGTATGAGCTTCCGCAGTGACCTTCATGGACTTCTTCTAGGACGCCTCATTTCTGGTTTGGCCCTAAGAATTTTTCTAGGGGGCCACCATACGTTCTGTTTTATAGGTCGATGTTGATCACGCTATACCTAGCCGCTTGCATTTGAAGCTTTTTGGCTTCTTTTTTGCCGCTCGGAAGCACGTCGTCCTGAAGATACGTGTCAATATGATTGCGCCAGTCCCAAGTTAGGTTTATAATGCGTACATTGATTTGATCGATCGACGAGTGGAGGAGGGTGACCATATTTCCTTCTCCGGTTATGTTTTTAGTGGTTGCCGCCAATTTGGCGAGGCCATCTGCTTCGACGTTCTGTGCTCGAGGTATTTGGCCGGGCTGGCATTCGTCGAACTCGGGTAACAATTTGCAGATCTTGGCCTGGTATTTCTATAGCCTTTTTTTCTTGATTTGTAAAGTCACTGTGACTTGATTGGTGACGAATTGTGAGTCGCATCGTAGGACTGCTCGTCGTGCTCCATACTTGAGTGCCAATTTTAAACCTGCAATCACGGCCTCATTGTTAGTCATATCAGGGTACCGTATGGACTGGCAAATTATTTCTCCTGTTGGGACCTCGAGCACGAGACCCAGTCCAGATCCTGACGCGTTAGAGGCGCCATCGGTGTATAGAATCCATATTTCGTGCACTTTGGGGGAAGTATTGGTGGCTTCCTTTTCGACTTCGGGCATTATTTTCGTAGTGAAGTCGGCGACGAAGTCGGCAAGCACTTGTGACTTTATTGTTGTTTGCAACTGATATGTTATATCGTGCTCGCTTAATTCTATGTCCATTGGGCCAACCTGCACGACAGTTCGGGTTTGTGCAGGATATTCCTTAGAGGAAAGGTCATGACCATTGAGATGGAGTGGCACTGGAAATAAGGTCTAAGCTTTCGTGAAGCTATGACCAAGGCCAGGGCTAGCTTCTCCAGGTGGGGGTACCTTGTTTCGGCGTCGACTAAAGTTTTGCTAATATAGTAGATTTGAGATTGCGTACCTTTATTTTCTCGAACCAGGACCACACTTACTGCAACATTGGACACGGCCAGGTAGATGAGGAGACTTTCCCCAGGTTCCGCCTTAGCAAGCAGTGAAGGCGATGATATGTATGCCTTTAATTCCTTCAACGCGTTGACACAGTCAGAGTTCCATTGGATTCCATTATCTTTTATGAGTACGCCGAAAAATTTATAGCACCTATCGGAGGACCATGAGATGAATCTTGATAGGGCAGCTGTACGACCGGTCACTTTTTGTACATGCTTCTTGCTGGTCAGGTTCTCTGTTATTCCTTCTGTAGCTTTGATTTTGTCTAGGTTGACCTCGATGCCTCGTTGTGATACTAATAAACTGAGGAACTTTTCTGAGGTTACTTCGAAGGCGCATTTCTTGGGATTCAATTTCATGCCATATCGTCTGAGTATGTCGAAGGCCTCCCTCAGATGGTCGATGTGGTCTTCTTTTCTTTTCGACTTAACCAGCATGTCGTCTATGTATGTTTCCATGGTTTTGTTGAGCTGGTATTTGAACATTTTGGTCACCAGCCTCTGATATGTCGCCCCTGCATTTTTCAATTCGAACGGCATAACCAGTAGCAGTACGTCCGCTGGTGGGTGATGAAAGTGGTTTTTTCTTGATCCTCTTCCTCCATGAGGATCTGGTTGTAACTCGAATAGGCGTCTAGGAAACTTAACAGCTCGTACCCGGTCGTTGCATTGATGAGCTGGTCAATAGGGGGCAGTAGGAGTGAGTCTTTCGAGCATGCTTTGTTTAGATCCGTGAAGTCTACGCATATCCGTCATTTCTCGTTCTTCTTTTTTTACCATGACCACGTTGGCGACCCATTGGGGATATTTCGAATCTCTGATAGAGCCTTTTTCAAGCAATTTTTCTACCTCCTCGCAGACAAAATCATTTATCGCGGCATTGAATTTTCTTCTAACATGTCATACTAGGGGGGTTAGAATGGGTTGACATTCAATTTATGTGTCGCTATCTCCTTTGGGATTCCTAGCATATCTGCATGGGAAAAAGCAAACAAGTATGCATTGTTAGCTAAGAATTGATGAAATTTACCTGGTTTTGTAGTTTGTGACCAATATAGGCCTTTTTTGTGGTCTTCTTTATCAAGTTGCATAGGGTCGAGGTCCTCCACGGTTGATCCTATGTCCTTTACGATTCCGTGGTCCTTGATGACATTTTTCCCTTTGTTATCACCTGACCTCGACCCTGTTAATTGGTATACCTCCTCGCCTTTGTCCCTAAATTATTGGGTGTACGTGCAGTCTTGGGAGAAGCTGTAGCATTCTTGGGTCATGCGTTGCTCGCCACGGATGCTGAACACTCCTCATGGGGTGGGAAATTTGATGACCTGATATAAAATAGAAGGGATAGCTCTCATGGCGTGTATCCAAGACCGGCCTATGATGGAATTATACGGGGTGTCCTGATTCATCATATGAAATGTGGTCTCCAGACTGACACGGCCGGCCAGAACGGGTAGTATGATTTCACCGGACGTCCGCTCAACTGCATTGTTAAAACACGTTAGTGTGATGCAACGTGGAACTATCCTATCTTCCAGCCTCATTTGTGCGAGAACTCGAGGGTGGATAATACATGTGCCGCTTCCGTCGTCGACCATACTGCATTTTGCATCAGTATTTGAGATGCATAAAGTAATAACAAGAGCGTCATAGTGAGGAAAGGTCAAACTGTGTGTATCCGACTCGTAGAAGATGATACTTTTTTCGAGGTCGTTATACCGTTCATGAGTGATTGATCGTTTCAGCTTATGGGTGGTTGTGAACTTCACGTTTTTGCCTCCTCCAATGATCATTTGGATGGTACGGGCTGGGGAGGGTGGCTTCGGTGGACCCTGATGTTGTTCACGTCCTCGAGCAAAGTTTTCCTTTCCTCGATCTCTCATCAGTTCGTTCAAATGCCCTTGGCGGAGCATGTTCATGATCAGTCTTCGGTCTTGTGACCTCGTTCCTGGTGGAATTCGCAGAGGGCATTTGACTTTCTGGTGTTTGGGTCGGACTTCATCTTTGCGGCCATTTCACCTTTAGGTCGAGCTTCTCCAGGGCGTAGACTATTTCTGAAGGAGAAACACAGAAATTGTGAGCAGATAGTAATAGAGGCATACCTCTTTCTTTTCGGTGAGTCCCTGTATGCGGCCGGGATGGACGGGGGGATGGTATGACGGAAGCTCTGACATATAGTTGGTGCCTCTCACGGTTGGGGTGTAGGACTGCATGGTCTCTTATGTTATCGTTTTTGTCCTCGACTCCATTTGGACTGAGGTTAATCGTTGGGTTGGTCCATTAAGGTCATCCTCATTAGCTCTTACCTCGGCACAGTAAGCGTTGTGTATCTCGTCCCAAGTGGTTGGGGGGTATTTCATGAGTCGGCTTAACAATTTTCTGGTCGCCCGCGAACCACTCCTTTTTAGCCCATTTTGGAAAGCAGTTACCGCCATCCCCCCTCCCCCCATATATTTGGAAGAGTCATTCTCACAGGTTTGAATCGGGCGAGGAAGTCTCTGAATCCTTCGACGGGTGAATGTTTAATGGCGAATATGTCATTCACCCTTGCCTCTGCTTTCTTAGCCCCAGCATGGGCGGTGACAAACTTGTCGGCCATATTCTCGAACGTTTCTATGGAACGCGCAGGTAATGTGAGTACCAAGCCAGCGCTCCCCCGGTTAGGGTTTCACCAAACTTTTTCAGCAATATGTATGACACTTCTTCTTTGGTGAGGTCGTTGCCTTTCACTACAGTGACATAGTGGGTCACATGGTCCTCAGGGTCCATCGTAACGTCATATATTTTCAAGTATGGCGGTTTTGAAGGTCTAAGCTATGACATGTGGTGCAACCTCGTCATTATATGGTTGCTCTACGAACCGGACGGTGTCCCATTTTGGTAAGAGCTTTGGGGAGACCGGTATTTTGTCCACCCTTTCTTGGTTCTCTTTCATTTGGTTGCGGAGCATTTTGTTCTCATTCTCCATCTCCTCCATCTTTCTCAAAATGTCTTTGAGGATATCATTACATGCATCATTAACGTTGTGAGTGATACCTGTTACAGGAGGAGGGTTGTGTTGCTCATCCGTCGCTGGTGTGATTCAAACTCTCGCATCTTCCATGCTCGTCCTTTGGTTGGGTTTGTTGAGTATACTGGTCAGCGTGCTCGTTAACCATGCTTTGAGTAGCTTTTTCACTGCTGGTGGTGCCTCTTCTGTTGTGGACGTAGATGCCCATTTTCCATGTGAGGTTGTGACGCTGCCGTGAGGGAGGGGTGAACCACTCCGCCTGGGAAAATCGCTTTGTGTCACATTCTCCTCGTCTGTTCCAGTGACCTCATTGATGGAGTTTAGGAGGTTGGCAGTGAGACTGGTCACTGCTTTCATTCTTTCCTCTCCATTACCTGCCATGTTAGACTATACACACGGGAAAAGACAAGATCATGTGTTGTGTTATTTTTTTTTAGATCTAGAAGAAACTAAAACTTTGACTAGGAAATCCCCACAGACGACGCCAAATTGTTTGACCAAAAAATAATAATCCTTGGTTAAACTAATTTAATAAGTTAATAATATGGGTCAATCCTAATTAGAGCTAATAATTCCAGATCTGATATAGATAACACGAACGGTAATATAGTTGAATGAAAATGTTGACAATAAATGTGACCGGATGTAATAGTATGTAATAAGATCAAGCATTAAATAATATCAAATGGTAATAAATGTAAATAGAGGAGAAGATTCACCCAATATTGAAGAGGGTGAAGGATTCCTTCCTCTGACAATGATGAATAAGAAGAGTATGAGAGAATATCACTTTCTTAGATACGATGGAAATGACAATAGATAATCTACAAAAAAGTTGAATCTCTTAAAAGTAGTTCTTTGTATTTTCTCTGAGAGCTACATTTACAAGTGTTCTTATCTTATGGAATATAACCCTCTTTTTCCACCTTCTTTCCTTACATTTATATGGGATATTCCTAACAAACCCTAAAGTACAATCAGAGAGAATATTCAGCGGAATATTCCCTCTAAAGATACCAGTACAAAAATAGTCGTTATTCCTAGCTATACTACTCGACCTCGGCCATAACTGATCGCTTGACTGTTTGGTTCATACAATTACTGATCGACCACGCCCACGCCACTCGTAATAGTTTGTGAGTCGCTCGTCACATCCTCTTCTGCACGACTCTATCCTCTATTTGATTTTGATCCGTACAGAACTAAGTGTGATATGAATCAATGACAGGATGCGTCATTTTTGTCTATTAATACTTCTTTTTAAGCCCGTTCTAAAGAATAATTAAGAGATAATGTGTTTTGGAGACCCAACTTTTTCAATCTTGAAAAGGAGATTTGATTCCTCAACTTTAAAATTTGCATATTGCAAACATTAAGCAACTGCGACTTTAATTTGCAATCCTAACCCCTCTTTCTCTCAACACCTTTCTTTACTTTTACCGATAATATTTGTTTACTTAGCATAATTTAGAGAAATTTGCGACGAAATTTCTTAGTAGGTAAGTCAAGGCCTAATGAAGAAAAAACTAATGTTTTAGAAGCAAATGTAAATTTCGACGCCGACTTTTCATTGGTCGAGTAAACTCATATAGTGAGTGCACATGAATCCCAAAAGATAAATAAATAATAAAAAATAATATTTCATGATATCTTCTTAAACTCATAGAAATCAAGAAATTATTCGGATAGTAATGATACGATTGGATTCTTAATTTATCAAATATATATTCTTGGCGTGATATATAAGTTAATTTTTTTTTATGCAGAAACGCTATTGGGTAAATTTTCCACTACAAGAACATAGACAAAAAGTCAGTTTGAAATTCGATTTGTTTAAACTTAACCGAGAAAGGAATATATCACGAATCGTTAATAATGGTAAAATAAGTTTGTCTAACTCCTCGCCCTTTCCAAAGGTTAAGGGCTAGGATTTCTCTAATCACTCCAAAACAACGAATAATTAATGATGATTATAATAATAAATAAAGTGGAATTAACCATATCTTATATTTATCATCAGTAGATTCCAGTTGGATTAGCAAGATTTTATACTTAATTATTGTCAAAATTAAGATAATTGGACGGTGCGTGTGATGAAAGTTCAAAGTGGAAATGGAGAAAACATTGTTAAACTTACCATAATCTTTGTTGCTGGAAGATTCCTTTTTGGGTTAAAATTATTCTTCTCTGATTCCTTCTTCCAATGTTTTTTTTTTTTCTTTTTTTCTTTCTGTATATTATTCTTAATTAATTAAGGGCATGGAATCTTCTTTAAGTTCCTAATACATTGGGTCGTTGATCAATCATAGGACCATGTCAAAGGTAAATCAAATAGTAAGTTGATATTCATTCTTGCATCGGCCACGAAGCTGAGAAGGATGATTAGAGACAACAGATTATTAGTAATTATTTGAGTTATGAGAAATTACTCCGATATTCCATGAAGGATTTATAATTTGTAGAATAACTAATAGGGGTTGAACTGTGTTAAAATGATAACAAAAAGTAGTTAGGTGGCACTTTGGTTTTTGTAGGAAAAGTTATGTGTTAGGATTAGATGTTAAGAAAATGTTTGAGAAAAAAATGTGGATTATTTCATGAAACAACCTTTAGTTGGTTTAATTTAAAATTAAATACCAAACTCGATATGGTTTATATCTCTTGTAAGATTCGAATATTGTGATGTACGATACCCTCAATAAGGTAGACGATGATTCATTAAACAATTATAGAAAAAGTTAAACTAGTGAATTAGTCAACAAATAGAAGAATATAGTAAAAAGCTGATGGTGATGAGTTCATAAAGGAAGAATATTGGCCCAAAAAGAAAAAGAAAAAGAAAAAGAAAGAAGCAGAAAAATCCAAAAGTTTTTCCAACCAAAGGTATTAACGGCTTCCAACGACCCATCCAACAGATTCGTCTGTTTCATTAGCTTTTTAGCTGAGAAAATTCCTCGAAGTTAAGCTGGATTTGAAGAATATTTCTCCACTTCTCTTTAGAATGAGTTATTACACTTGATGGAAAAAGGAAAGGCAAGGGCTCAACTTCATACAATTGCTCGAAAAACCTTTATAACAACAACAAAAAACTCAACTATAAGCTAGACGTTTTAACCTTTACGTATTGGCCTTTTTTAAATTTAATAATACGTGTCTCCGCGTAAAAGGACTAAAAATTTGTGTATCTCAGCCAAATACACCGTCCTTAAATCGAAAAATGAGTTAAATATTTTCTTCTAACCTACCTAGCAGAGGATACTCATACAGTCATAATTGAAGTAAAGTATCACAAAAATATATATATGAAAATAATGAAAAATAGACAAAGGGATTTGCATGTCTCTCTTGACCAAACATAATTTGTAGGGCCAGGGTAACTTTACGCCTACATTGGTAATTCTAAGCACTAAAAGTATTGGTCAAATTAGGTATATTCACCACTTGTTGCAATTTTTCATTTTCTTGTTATTGAATCACCTAAATTTGGTGCTTCAAAAGTTGGCTACAGCATTATGCATTTCACAAACTTTTACATAATCTTTTTCTAACTTTCCTCCGAAAATTTCTTTCACTTACTACTCAATTTTAGAAGCACCAAACAATCTATTACTCCTACAAAATTGTTTAGACTCCAATTTTGGTTAATACAATTCGATAATCGGAACCGTTGGCCAGCTAATTCGGTATCTCTCCATGTATGACCATTAAGAAAAAAATATTTTTTGTTAGCGGTTTCTCCATTTTCTGGGCTTGAATACGGGATTAATTGGTTAAGGCTGAAGGGATTTCATCCGCCCGAAAATTGGAAAAAGGTGAGCTAAAGAAAGGGACAACTAATTGATTATTTTCTTTCGAGATTTATTGATATTTAGTCTAGTCCATGTATATTTTGCAGTTGAAAGTGAAATATAGTTTTGAACGGATTAATAAAAAGGCTGTCCTAGAAATTATTCATTCTTTCTAAGTGTGCTTCATCTTTTGCTTATGAAACGAAAGAAACTAACGAACCAATCTCGTGTTCGTCCTTCCATTAATAAAATACATCCTTGTTTTTATCCCAATCAAACGTAAAGCAAAAATTACATAACTTCAAACAATAAAAGATAGGGTTTTGAAGTGGAAGTGTGAGGATTCACAGCATTTGCAGGGACTACTTTTAATACTCATGATTAATATATATATTCCTGAGCTCCAACATCTTCTCAGCTATAAAGTTAAGAAAAGAGGGGTGATGTGGTGAACACCATTAAAAGTCTCTTTAAATTATTGTACGTTAAAACCATTACAGAGCGCTTTTTCAATTACAAAAACGCTGAACAAAATATTAAAAACTTTTAAGTCATTATAACCCGTTAGTACCCTTTAGTTAATCAGGGATTGTTTGATTGCTGGGATTAAAAAAATAATCCCACTACAAATTTGGTATTATACTATTTGTCCTTATTTGGTTGTCGATGCTGTTACTCTGCAATATGAGTGTGTATGTATGTATATATGAGTACGACTACATTTATTAGCTATGAGTATTCTTTGTATGTTAATCTTTGTATTTTTATAATATGTGTCAAAACTTATAAAACGAAGGGCCGATGAGTAAAAATTACACCACAAGCTTGTAAGTAACAAGATTTATTACGTCGATATTTTTCCTTTTTGACCCGAAATAACAGACAACGATTTGCTTGCTCTTTTTTTGTTTTTTTTTGTTTGTGGTATTCTGAAATTACCTTAAGAATGTCTTGAGACGTATTCCCACCAGTGTATTGTTTTTGGATAGGAAGAAGGGGTATATAACTAATCAGGATGAATATTCAAAATGCACGATTTTGTGGGTCTTGACAAATTTATTTTTTTAGTTTTAGGCAAAATACATAGGTACCCATCAAACTTGTACCCGATCAATGAAAAAAATGATAAGGATGGACAACTGGCGTCAAAATGAGCATTTAGACACAAAATTTTAATTTGTCCACTCGCCTCTCATGTGTGTAAAACACGCGACTGACACGTAATAAAAAATGTATACCTAGACACACTTTTGAAAGGTTGAGTGTAACAAAGATTTCGATGTAAGTTCAATGAGTAAACTATGTATTTTGCCTTAGTTTGATGACCTTATCTTTTTTTTACACATGAAAGAATTACTTTTACACATAAGAGAACATTTTTTACATGCGAGAGATCTAAATTATGCCTACTTTTGAATGCATTGAAACTATAATTTTACTTTCATAACGTGCTATAATAACCTCACATACTGATAGCTATCTAATGTCCTGCTCATTAGACATTAAAAAGGTGAGCACTTCCCCAATCCTGATGAGCTTGAAAGAAGATTTAAAAATGGGAGAAAAACATATAAAAATGCTATCCTGATACACCAGATTTCGCAATGATTATATTCCACCGTAGACAGCAAAATGACCATGACAACAACTCAACCCTGAAAACTATAGGTGTTTGACCATTTCTATTTTACTTGACCACATACACATCAAAATCCTTGATGAAGCAAACTCTTGACTATATCCCTCATGACTAAGAATCACATATATAGCTCCACAAAAACTAAACCTCTCAGTCGGAAATGTAGAGGCAATAGAGGCTACTGCCACTGGCGATGGGAAAGATGAAAGAAGGGAAGCTGGACGCACAGTGCAAACTCCACAACAGAAGAAGACGACTTGCAAACCAGATCGACAGTTGGCATCACCCTATCAGACACAGAAGAGCTACATGCCTCATAAGATCCATAAGCAACATAGAAAAAGAAGTGCAAGGAAGGAAAAACAAAATTCTGGAGCACCCACGAACAGGTTTTCTTGATAGACAGATCTCGAGAGTTCAACCTGCGAAAAATCAGGCATATAAATGTAACTTAAAAGGCACACAAGTTGAAAGGCACCCTGTGGGTAAAGTAGATCACAAAGGTAAATTGAAATGACAAAACAAAGGTCAAACAACAGATTTAAGACCTTAAGAAGTGAAGTCCTAGTCCATGGCAGAGTTTAAAAAAACAAAACTAGAGAGAACGAAATCAACCATGTAACAAAATTCAAGAACAATGGTAAAATGGATGCTTGACCCACTTCCCTTTACTTAAGCATGAGTCCATGCAACATAATGAAGTGATGACAAACAAAGATACAAGCACCAGAACTGAGCTTGACCATCATATTGCCAAGTGCCTAATAGATAATAGAGATATAGATTCTAGCTACTCAACGTCAAATCAAGACATTTTAATATACGCTCATCAGTGGTGCATTGTTTAACAAAAAGGGGCACAAACACATTATCTGCAGTAACCCGTGACATTTCATTTGAACAATATTTGTAGTTGTGATTGGTTTTTCTTTTCGGGGCTGATAAACGTAGGAAGTGTTTCAACACACAAGAAACCCAAATTATATGAAGTCAAAGTAATGCCAGGATATGCAGATGCCAATGCATCAAGTCACGTTAAGCAAGGAAGTTCCAAAACAAGTTCAGTCAGTAAATTAGGCAAAGATCTTAAGTCATGAAATTTCTGATTTCACAGAAGACGCAACAAGATTCATATCTGACACATGCAAACAGGTAAACAAGAGGCAAAATGAGGGCTGGAGAAAGCATGGCTATTTCTAACTAAGAATGCTCCACCGATAGAGGAAAAGAGAGGAATGTGAAAATTGAGAGATAGAATGCAGAAGGTAGAAGGACAATAAACATACAAACAAGAGAAGTGAACTGGGATCATTCTTTGAAACAAAAGGACAAAAATAAACCGAGGCATAGAAAGGGTCAGTCTGCCATGGTGACAAGCATTCTTGAACGTGCACGTATAAGCAGCTTGAGTCATATTACAACATGTCTTCAAGTATAAGATCATGAGATAGGAACCAATGAATATAGATTAATCTTTTCATTGATAAGGTGAACTGTATATTTCCATTAAGTCACGGATCTCCATCAGACAACTTTTTTCTCAACAAAGGCCTTTTTTTCTTAATAACCAATAAACACATTGTTTCTAGTCCTGGAACATGGCGAATAATGGGCCGTCTCCTCTGCCCTGCCTTTCTCCACTTAAATACTAGACCTAGTTCACCAGCACAGATTCAAAGTCATAATGTGTGCCTACCAAACGCCCTGCACTGTATAATCTTTCTGTTAAACCAAGGGACTGGGGGCTGAACAAAAGCCTATGTTCATCAGCATATGTAACGTAGACTGACTCTTTCCTACACTTTGAGCCAGGTTCATGATTAAGCTAAAATTTATCATAAGCAAAAAAAGTCAAGAAAAAGGCTTGGCAGCCTAAAAAATCGCATAAAGAACCTCGAACTGCAAACTAACTTCAATGAGCAACAGCCACTTACAAAGCACATATTAAACATCAGGGATATCTGATATAAGCAACTTGACGCACTAAACTATCACAATTCCCACCACAATAAATGCAGCAAAACCAAAAAAAGTTAAGCTGTCCTACCTCTACAATGCTTAATGGGATAAAATGACTCTACAGTTCAATAAACAGTC
This sequence comes from Nicotiana knightiana, assembly GCA_005239525.1. Taxonomy (NCBI): domain Eukaryota; kingdom Viridiplantae; phylum Streptophyta; class Magnoliopsida; order Solanales; family Solanaceae; genus Nicotiana; species Nicotiana knightiana. The sequence continues at coordinate 37,493 of ML405002.1, forward strand.
ATTCGTTATACTCAAACTAACGGCACAGTAGGGAAAAAAAGCAAAACGATTGTTAACTCAAGCAACTCTATTATCACCTAAAATAATTAATAAGGCAATATCTGCAAGCATAACTATTCTATCAATTTATCTTCCTTCGAGTAGAGCAGAAAAAATAATTGATGATAACCTGAACACAGGATTCTAAGACAGATTCAATGAATCTTCTCTCCAATGAGCCATTTAATCAAAGATGTATGACACAAAAAACTCCAAACACTACCATTAAGATTAATCCTTAAAAACGAGAAGTATCTATTGGACAACATAAAATGACAATTAAACTGGATAAAAAAGCACCAAGAAGAAGGCATACTACCACACGGATTGTTCTCAAACAATTGAAAGATTATAGGAGCTGCAGAGCTGAAGAAGTGCTGCTTGATTTGCTGCCTCAAGATTTTCCCTAATAAGTTGTGGATATGTCCCAGGGGAACTAGCAGCATGATTTGCCAAGGAAGCCACCAAATATTGCTTTGGATCATTCACTTCCTTCAAAGGGTCCTCTTCTTTCTTCCCAGCATTATAAAGATGGACAAAAGTTGCATTATAACCCACAGTCTCCCCAAAGTCTGGAACGTCTGGCTCCTCCGACAGTCTCTCTTCCTCTGGCCTAGAGAGAAGAGTAACAATACTGTCGAGCATTTTGCCCCGAACCTTGGAATCCAATAATGTTGAAGATTCACATATTAGTTTAGTTGAGGCAACTGAAGTCAGCTTGAGTTCAACTGATCCTGTGATTAACCTGAGGTTAGGTACCCAAAATTGCTCCACAACTGTATGAAAGACATCCTTTTGAACAGCATTCATCGAAACCACAAGATTTTGTAATCCATGCTTGACCAAGAAAAGAGACATGAATATCACAAGATTCTTCATAAACTTCACTGTTCTGCCATGCTGCAACCGGTTAAAAAGTGAAACCCAAATGTGGCCGACAAAAGGTGATATCACATCATACCCAAGGTTTTCAATAACCGTATTGAGCACATAAAACCCCTGTTCATCTGTGCTGGGAGATGAAATTAGTGTATTGAAAATACCCAGAACATTAGAAAGCCTGCCCTGTTGGTTAAGCTCATGGGGTGCCTTACGAAGGAATGCTTGGAGCAAGCGAACAAGAGCAGGAACATTTGCCGACTTTTTCCATGACTCAGGTAAAAGGAGAATCTCAAAGATCTGCACGTAATGCTGAGGTACAGGAGGTCTATTCAACTCAACTAGCTGAGACAACAGTTGGAATGCATAAGGGAAGAACTCGCTCACATCATTAGCTAAGATCATCTGGAGGCTAGGGAAAAGGCTTCCTTCAAAAGCAGATATGAGAGTAGGATCCCTCTCACAGGCTCTCCTAATAAGAACAGCGACTGATTCGAAAAGATAATGGTTGAAGATAGGATTTTTTGGGTTCTGGCAGACTCTGTTGAGAACATTTGTCAGACCAGTTATGCAAGCTGAAGCAACATCACGAGAAATTTCAGCAACTCCAAGCACTCGCATGATACACTTCATTATATATTGATTCTCCTCGGATTCTGGCTTCTCCAAGGCACTGAAAAGGTTAGACATCAACACAAGCAAAAAGGGACTAATATCTGTGGCTGTATATCTTGCTCGTGTTCCTTCATCTTTGACAAGCAAGAGTTTCTCGATGCAACTCGCAGCATAAGAATGAACCACATTGGACTCTGAAGCAAGGAACCGCACAACATCTGGAAGTAGTGCCATTGCAACAGCCTTTGGCAGCTGATTTCTAAACATAGTAAAGAACTTCAATGCACCTGCCTTCAACATTGGAAAAGCATTCACATCCCTACTTTGCAGCTCTGGTACAATAACTGAACCAAAAAAGTTCTCAACATCTATAAGATCAGTCGAGACTGAACTACCACCTGCCTTTTTAGTGGCAAGGGAGACGACCAAATAGATAGCGCAATCCTTATATTTCCAATTTGCTTCTGGATTCTGAGCAAACAAGGCCAAACAATTTTTTATTTGAAGGGAAACCTTCTCCATGACCTTCACTTTGTAATGCATGGCAATGCCCTTGAGCAGTTCACATGCAATCCTCCTCCTCGTGTCAAGATCACTCCCTTCCATATCCCTTCTAATAAACTCAATATAGTTCATTTCAAACAACTCCTCATCCTCATCCCTCAGCATCACATTGGGAATAACAATACTCTGACAAATTTGTTCCAATATGTCATCTCTTTCAAAGAGACCATGATGAACACTTGTACTAACAGTGGTTAAGAACTTGATGGCAGTAACAGTTAGCCGTTCCCTGCTAGAAGATGCGGATGAAACCACAAGAAGACTCCATACAGCCTCCACAAAGCCACTTAAATACTTTTGAAACAGTTCCTCCTCCTTCTCCATATAAAGACCAATATTTTCACACACTGCAGCACGCAGGCCATCGACAGCAGCAAGACCATCATTCCCACTTTCCTCAAGCACGGGGTACTTCACAGTGAGATACTTCTTAAACTCAAGCATCCACTCATCCATATGGTCCTCAAAGAACTCAGGCAACTCCTGAAAATTCAATGAATAAAATATCCTACAGCACAACCTCTGAGACTCTACGTACAGTTTCAGAGTCGCTGCATCTGCAGCCCCAGACGCCACAGCTTGATCAATTACATTCACTGTTCTTTTAAACAGTTCCAAAAGTGGCTTCGCAAACTTATCAAGACATTCTTTCAAATCGACAAGCAACTCATTGGTCTTAAACTGATATCGAAACTTCTTAAACAAAGAATTAATCGTAGCTAAAACACCATTAACAGAAACATAATCATTTGCTTGTGTCAAACTAACAAGGTTGGCAACAAGCTCAGGCAACAAAGTGGGCCACTGTAACGGGAAATCATGCTTACCAATGACGGCCAATGCTTCACTGAGCTGAGACTGTATCTTGGGTGACAACTTAAGCATAAGAGAAACAATCAATCTTTTAATAAGCTCCTTTTCAGCGTTTGAAATTGGGGTTAAGGATGGAACATTTGGTTCTTTAGGAGGAGATGGAGCCCAACGGGCCTTGAGGTGATTTTTAAAGTTAACGGCAGCAGCATGACGGATCTGCTCATCAACAGAAGGCTCAGCTACGAGCTGAAGGACGGCGATGCCATAATTAGATCTCTCAGAGGCCTCGGCAAGTGCGGCTTCAGCTCGACGGCGTGGCTCCGGTAACGGAGACAGCGTATTAAGGAAGCATTGGGACAGAAATTGTAGGGTTTCGGAGTTCCACTCCATTCTAGGGTTTTACGGAAGAGTATATTGAAAAACTTTAATCTATAGATATACGTATAGCATATGAATGCAACTAGGGTTTTTTAGAATTGAAATATGGAGATTGAAGAGTACCTTTTTCGAGCGATGGATTTGCGATTGACTGAGCGAGAGGAATTTGAACAACTGAGTGAAGGAGGGACTAGGGGGAATTTGGAATTTAAGCTGGCTGTCTACTTTAATGGGCCTGGGCTTAGTGCATTTCCTTTTGGAACTTTGAGGAATTTTCATAAACCACCGTTGTTTAGAGGTCTATAGCTATTGTTCAGTTATTATAGTAGTTCAACTGTACGTGTATATATTTATACTGCTGTTTTCGTAAATACAATAGTAAAAAATACTTAAAATCAGGATAATCCAGTTGTATACGCATGTATTCGCACCATGTATTCATGAATACAGTAACAACAATCACCTTAAAAATAGGTATGTCCAGCTGTCTAAGAGAGAGGTAAATAGTGTATTCCATGCCTCAATGGTAGTATATATCATCAATACTTATTTTGCTATAAAATATAAAAGGTAGATATAGAAAATAATATTTTAAAATAATTTTAATTTATAATAAATAGGGTGTATACCTTTGCTATATGAGGTAAAATTTCCTAAAATTTTTAAGAAAACACTATTGTTTAGTGGCTATTAACTTCCGAAAGCTAACGTACACATAATTACTTCTTATACCTATTATTCAGTTATTACGATAGTGTATTCGCTATATTCGCGCTACTATATTCATGAATACAGTAGAAAATCGCCTAAAAAATAGGCAAGTCCAGTTGTATGCAACTGTATTTAGATGTATACGCGCCATGTATTCATGAATACAGTGGCGGCAATCACTTTAAAAATAGGTCTATCCAGCTGTCTAATAATGAAAAGAGGATCAATTACGTGATACACTCCTAATATAACTCAACAAAATCAATTCTAACATACCTCATTATCAACTCAATTAATTAGAATGATTTTTCCGACGCTAAACACAAAAAACAGAGCGTTGTCAATTCAATTTCAACATAACACAATTTGTAGGGCTTCAGAGACTCAGTCAAATTTTTCTAGTATAGTTAAAGGTTTTAATTTGACCATCATTGGTAGGAATTTTTCTTGCTCACTATTCATTGATACAAGTATTTAAAGAATATATAGTAATTCAGTTTACTATATGACAAGATTAACAATGATAATTCGTCATTTTGGGAAGTGAAACAATGAAAATTATTATGTCGATTATTCGATTGAGGGGATATTGAAAGCATATAATAAATCGAATATTCCCTATTTGTTGAAAACATGTATTCAATCGATATAATGTATATGTTATTTTTAATTATGGTGTAATGTATAAGAAAGTTACAATGTGATACCTTAATACATGCATGAATATATCATGTAATATGAATACTTATTGAAAGCATATATTCATGCATAAGGTATGTAATCAATCTACTGTCTATATTGTATTTAACTATTGTATTCAGTGTGTTTCAATATTTATTTTTTACTATTGCATTCATTCTATTAAATGTTTGTATTCATAATATTCACTATTTTGTATTAAATGTATTCAATTATATTTGTATTAACAGTAGTGTATTCAATTATATTTGTATTAACAGTATTTTAATTATTTTTAATATATGTTATTACTGTTGTATTTAGTATATTTTATTAGTTGAATTCACTGTATTTCTATTTATATTCAATCTATTTTACTATATTCACTATATTAAAATTAAATGTATTCACCGTTTATATTCTGTTTATTTCAGTGTTTTATCTTCAGTGTATTTCAATGTTTATATCTTGTATTCATGCATACTGTATGCTCCATGTATTCATGGCGAAATACATTGTTTTATACATATATCCAAAACTTATGTTTCTCCGTTTGATATAGTTTGTATCATCGACTGAATATTTGCACATGGTAAATGACGAAAGGAGGCATTATATTGTTTGCATCCAAAAGAAAAATTGCAGTTGTTGGAGGTTCCAAGTGGACGAGCTATCATGCCCGCATGCTTGGGCCGTCTAGAAAAGTAATTTTCCAATGTCGGATGATTATTGCTCGGACTATTACAAACCAAGGTTTGGTGTAATGACATACGACGTCCTCATGTATCTTCTCCCATACCGGAGTGAATAAAATATACCAGCACATATATCAAAGGAAATTCCCTTATCACCCAAATAAAAGAGACCCCCTGAAAGGCCAAAGAAGAAGCGTGATAAGCCATTAAGTTAATTGCTTCAGAATAAGAGTCAAAATTCATGTAGTATATGTGGGCAGGGGGGACATAATAAGCCTATTTGCAGAAATGACCATGTAGGAATTAATTGATGTTCTGATTTTAATTCCTTCAATCATTGTTATTGGATTTTGTTCTAAATTTTTTATTACTTATTGGTGTCTAGATATATTTGATTGTTGCTGGATAAATTTTTTAAAGGTAGATGACTAAATACATTACTGTTAAGTTTAATGATATGTATAAAAAATTATGTATATATACTGAATGTGGTTAGATACATTGTTATATTACAACTCAATATACATTTGAATACAGAATACAACTATGTACATGACTAAATATATTACTGTTAAGTTTCTTGATACTTTAAAAATAATAATGTATATATATGTATGTATATGTATAACAAGACATGTATATATACTCTATATGGTTAAATATATTATTATAATTTAATTCAAAATATATTTGAATATAGAATACAACTATGTATATATGAATATACAAATATAGAAATACAGCAGATTACATACAGAGAACATGTATATATTATAAGTAGTTCATATATTTTTTGTGAATTTAATCAAAGTTTTTATTAGACTTCAAAAATAGATAAATACAACTAAATATGAATACACTGATTACAGAAAGATCTAAAAAAATTATGTATTAAGCATAACTAAAATACTGTTAATACAACTACATTTGATCATTATTTCAGCACTTTTACAAAAATAGTAACGTTAAAATGGATTCTTGAATCATGAGAATTTGAATACAGAAGTATATATAAAAAAATGAATATATTCATAATAACAGTTGCATTAAGACAAAACACACATCCATATATTCTAAACATAAAGTTACGTATAATCACGATCAATTCAGTAAGAAGCTGAAAATACAATCTGTAAAACAGAAAGCTATTCTATAACTATCTTCAAAGAAGTATCCGATTCTGTGTTTTACCTAATAATCTTTGCCGGTACTTCATTGTTGCTTATCGCATCGGTGTCTAACTTCCGCATAGCATAGTCTCAAAGGAGTGCATCATATCTTAGCCGGAGTAAATTAAAAATGAGTCAATAGAACTTTCTTCAAGCTCTAAAATCATGAAGCACCTGAACAACTGATGTTGAACCTCACAATACTTTATACCGAGGAATATATCAAAACAGGAAGTACCAAATAGTTTGTACTGCTCTAGACTAAGTTTTTCTTTGAGGTCGAAGATTATATCGGTGTTAGTGTAGTCTGATTTGCCGCAATGAAGTAGGCAGGTGTAACAAAGAATTTTCAATTCCTGCATACAAACACAACAATAAAAATAATTACATACTTGAAAATACAGATGAATACAATTAGGTTGTTACATTACTTTAATTGTTTTTAATGTAGGTTGTTTATGAGTTCAGATACATATAAATACATGTATATATGAAATACAATATTTTCATTGTATACAAAATATTGTACTTACAAAACAGTTAATACATGAATACAGAACTTAGACATAAATACATCAAAAAATACTGATTATGACAACAAAAAAAAACTTTGAATTTTGGCAATAATGATAGAATTGTTGGTGTATTTAAAATTGTTTTTTATGAACTCAAATACATATAAATACAAAAAATAAAAATCATTATACAAACTAAAATCAGTGTATACGGACTCAAATACATATAATAAGAATATCTCGTCCATCTGTGTTTCCGAGTTACTTCCTTTAGCAACCTCTTTTTTTTCTTTTCCACATTGAGTTTTGTACGAAAACTTGATGAACATTAGGAAGTGTTGATTTTTTTGAAGATTTCTCATTTTGGCCTTGTTTCATAGGGTCATTGCGTATTTTTGTTCGCTTTTCGGCTTCCATAGTTGCTGATGAACCTGTAAATATAGGTTCCTCTTGAGTGATTTGCAAATCGAAAGATGACCCATCAAAATTGAGTGCTTTAGTAGGTATACCTCGTGTAACCCTCTTCGGAGTTGTTGAATCAGCCATTGAAGAGAATAAGAAGAAGCGTGAACCGGCCAAAAACCCAAAACTTTAACACTTACCCCAAATTTTTGGACCAAAAACGTTAAAAATAAAATAGAGAATCGTGTTGTGAGAGAATCGTACTTTAACAATCAGCACAATCTTGTTCTGAGAGAGAGAAAGAGAGAGAGAGACCGTGGACAGAGAAAGAAAAAGTATTCTGCTGAGATTTTGAGAGACAGTAACTGAAAGAATAAGAGAGAAAAACATAAATAGCGTATTTAACGCCTTATTGTAGTGTATACCATAAATACCTATTTTCTATAGAAAATAATATATAAAAGAGTTTTGATTTATAATAAATATGGTGTATACCTTTGCTATAGAAACTATAATTTCCTTTCCTTTATGGGAAAATGATATTGTATAACATTGTTTAGATAATAGCCGGAATATATATATATATATATATATATACCCATGTTTGCATGTTATATACAAAATATATAAATTTTATATACTTTTGCGACTAACGAATATAAATAGTTTCAGTCGCAGACTTAAAGTAATTTTTTTTGTTTGGAAAAGTAGTTACATTTTCGACATAAGTTAAGTATCTAAGAAGTGACAATCTAAGTGTCTAAAAATGTAAGTGATTGAGAAATGACTTATCTTATTCTAAGTCATTTTTTTGGAGTTGGAGACAGTTAAAATATTAAATAAATTAGACAGTAAATCTATGAAGTTCCTTTTATGTAGGTTCGAAATCTGCATCTCCCCCTTATTTGTTGTAGACTTGAGAGAAGAGAAAGAGGCATTTGTCAGCACATAAAGACCAACCCAGTAAAGCTCTTTTTTCTTTGACGTGTCATGAAGTGAAACTGTATCATTAGACACTTTTTCTAGCTATGAGCGGATAATTTCAAAACAAATAGTAAGATATGGGAAAGAGTTTTCGCAATATCGTTATTATCGGGAAGCCTACAGAAGTAAAGATAGGAAGCAAAAAATAGAACTATACAAGTTGAATTGCTCGTGTCCAAGGGACAAATCTTATTTAAAAATATGGATGGCATATTTTGTCAAATGCTCAACAAGCTGCTAAACAGTTCGAACCAAGATGTTACAATTTTAGTTTCACACCTTTTTAATTGTTAGTTGTTACTGTCTGCTGAATTGTCGTCTTCATGTTCGTTAACTATGATACTGGTGGTATCACAGCAACTCTTACGTCAGCCTTGTCGATAGTGGGTTAGAGTTCAATTGAGTTTAGGAAAATTCCGATTAAGCGGGGCAACCCTCAGTGCTGAGTCTAGGCAAATCTCATGCGGTGAGCAAACCTTAGTGAGGACGTTGAGTCCATAAGAAGGGGTGTATGTAACACCCCAATCTTTAGACAGAGTCCCACATCGGCAAAACACAAGAGGGATATTGGGTATATAAGCTAATAAGCCTTAGACCCTAGTGATGCATTTTAAACCCGTGAGGGCCTAGGCTCAGAGCAGGCAATAACACTAGCGGGCTGGATCGTTGGCAACTCTCAGTGCTGAGTCTAGACGAATCCCATGCGGTGGGAAAAACCTCAGCGAGGACGCTAAGTCCATAAGAGGGGGCGTATGTAACACTTCAGTCTTTAGACAGAGTCCTACATCGGCAAAACAAAAGATGTATGTTGGGTATATAAGTTAACGAGACTTAGACCCTAGTAACGCGATTTAAACTCGTGAGGAACTAGGCCCAGAACTGACAATATCACTAGTGAAATAGGCTCGTACATAAGAAGTCGAAAGGAAGTTAAAGACTTGAAGGAAAACGAGAAATGTAGTTTACTCATCTAAGAGGATAAGCCATCAATCAAATCCATGTCGATGCCATTTTATTGTTACACACAACTCTTTTTTCTACAAAATTATGTAGTCTTTTTAACTTTCAATTCAACTCCTAAAAGAATAGAGAGAGAAAAACATCAATTGTTGAGAAACTTCAGGTTTCATAAACTTACTAAAATACGTATGTGGCAGAAAGCCCCTGTCTATCTGTGCCAAACACTTGTGATTCTATGTTTGCATTTACACTAATTTGCAGTTTTCTTAGAGGTAAACTTTCTCTTTACTAACTTATTCGTTCTATTTACAAGAAAAATAATCAACTATGGAGTAATGGGTTATCAACACCTTGAGAATCACATATTGATGGGCCTAAAAGCGATCTTAGGGGAAAAAATTGGGAACACAAACACAAATAGCCAATATTTAAGAAAATTTATAAAAATCCTAGCAGCAATACGTGATTAACAAATACAACAGCTAATTAATTACATTCCTTAATAAAACCTAAAAATCTAGACCGTGAATCGCGTTAAAACAAGCGTTCGTCCTCGAACAGACATAGAAAAGTACCTGAACTGGTGAACAAGTGTGGATATCTACTCCGCATGTCCGACTCGGACTCTCAAGTAGCTGCCTCAACATTCTGACATCTCCACTGCACTCGAACTGAAGGGTAACTCTTTGACCTTAATTGTCGAACCTGCCGGTCTAGAATGGCTACCGGCTCCTCCTCATAAGTCAAATCCTTGTCCAACTGGACAGAGCTGAAATCCAACACGTGGAACGGATCACCATGATATTTTCGGAGCATGGACACATGGAATACCGGATGAACTGAGGATAACCCTGGAGGCAACGCAAGTCTATAAGCTACCTCCCCCACTCTCTCGAGAATCTCAAATGGCCTGATGTACCTAGGGCTCAACTTTCCCTTCTTCTCAAATCTCATAACACCCTTCATGGGCGATACCCGAAGTAATACCCTCTCTCCGACCATGAACGCTACACCACGAACCTTACGGTCGGCATAACTCTTTTGCCTTGACTAAGCTGTATGAAGGCGATCCTGAATAATCTTGACCTTGTCCAAGGCCTCCTAAACTAAGTCTGTACCCAATAACCGAGCCTCTCCCGGCTCAAACCATCCAACTGGCGAACTGCATCGTCTACCATATAATGCCTCGTAAGGAGCCATCTGAATGCTCGACTGGTAGTTGTTCTTGTACGCAAACTCTGTTAATGGAAAGAACTGATCCCACGATCCTCCGAAATCTATAATACAAGCACGGAGCATATCCTCCAAGATCTGAATAGAATGCTCGGACTGCCCGTCTGTATGAGTATGGAATGCTATGCTCAATTCAACTCGTGTACCCAACTCACGCTGAACTGCCCTCCAAAAGTGCGAGGTAAACTGCGTACCTCGATCAGAAATAATAGACATGGGCACACCGTGAAGGCGAATGATCTCCCGAATATATATCTCTGCTAACCGCTCCGAGGTATAATTACTTGCCACAGAAATGAAGTGCGCTGACTTGGTCAGCCTATCCACAATAACCCAAACGGCGTCGAACTTCCTCTGAGTCTGTGGGAGTCCAACAACGAAGTCCATAGTGATACGCTCCCACTTCCACTCAGGAATCTCTATCTGCTGAAGCAAACCACCAGGTCTTTGGTGCTCATACTTCACCTGTTGACAATTCAAGAATCGAGTCACATAAGCAACTATATCCTTCTTCATCCTTCGCCACCAATAATGCTGCCGCAGGTCCTGGTACATCTTGGCAGCACCCGGGTGAATAGAATACTTATAACTGTGAGCCTCCTCAAGGATCAACTCACAGAGCCCATCAACATTAGGCACACACACTCGACCCTGCATCCTCAAAACACCGTCATCTCCAACTGTAACCTGCTTGACACCACCGTGCCGAACTGTGTCCCTAAGGACCATCAAGTGCGGGTCATCATCCTGCCAATCTCTGATACTCTCGAATAAGGAAGACTGAGCGACTGTACAAGCTAGACACGACTAGGCTCTGAAATGTCTAACCTCACAAACTGATTAACCAAAGTCTGAATGTCTGAAGCTAGCGGCCTCTCACCGACTGGAATGAACGGAAGGCTGCCCATACTCACCGCCTTCCTACTCAATGCATCGGCCACCACATTGGCCTTCTTCGGATGGTACAATATAGTGACGTCATAGTCTTTCAGTAGCTCTAACCATCTCCTCTGTCTCAAATTGAGATCCTTTTGCTTGAACAAGTACTGAAGGCTGCGATGATTCGTGAAAACCTCACATGGCACACCGTAAAGATAGTGCCTCCAAATCTTCTATGCGTGAACAATGGTTGCCAACTCTAAGTCATGGACAGGGTAATTCTTCTCATGAATCTTCGACTACCGAGAAACATATGCAATCACCCTACCTTCCTGCATCAATACCGCTCCGAGCCCAACACGAGAGGCATCACAATATACCGTGAAAGATCCTAAACCTGATGGCAACACCAACATCGGTGTTGAAGTCAAGGCTGTCTTGATCTTCTGAAAGCTCGCCTCACACTCGTCCGACCATTTGAATGGGGCACCTTCCTGAGTCAATTTAGTCATTGGGGCTGCTATAGATGAAAACCCCTCCACAAAACGACGGTAGTAACCTGCCAAACCCAAGAAGCTCCTGATTTTTGTGGCTGAAGTGGGTCTAGGCCAGTTCTTGACCGCCTCTACCTTCTTAGGATCTACCTGAATACCCTCTGTTGATACGATGTGACCTAATAAAGCTACTGAATCCAACCAAAACTCGCACTTTGAAAATTTAGCATACAACTGACTGTCCCTCAATGTCTGAAGCGCTATCCGGAGGTGCTGATCATGCTCCTCCGGCTGCTGGAGTATATTAGAATGTCATCAATAAACACAATCACGAAGGAATCCAGATAAGGCTAGAACACCCGATTCATCAAGTCCATAAATGTTGCTGGGGCATTAGTCAAGCCAAAAGACAGAACCAAAAATTCATAGTGCCCATACCTTGTCCGAAAAGCTGTCTTAGGGACATCGGATGCCCTAATCTTCAACTGATGGTAGCCCGATCTCAAATCGATCTTTGAAAACACTTTGGCACCCTGAAGCTGATCAGACAAATCATCAATCCTCAGAAACGGATACTTGTTCTTGATAGTGACTTTGTTCAAATGCCGTTAATCTATACACATCCTCATTGATCTATCTTTCTTCTTCACGAATAAAACCGGTGCACCCCAGGGCGAGTCACTAGGTCTAATGAAGCCCCTTATCAAGAAAGTCTTGCAATTGTTCTCTCAATTCTTTCAATTCTGGTGGGGCCATCCGATATGGAGGAATAGAAATGGGCTGAGTGCCCAGAGCCAGATCAATGAAAAAATTGATATCCTTGTCGGGTGAAATCCCGATAGATCTGCAGGAAACTCACGAACAACAGGCACTGAATCTATAGAAGAAACCTCAGCACTAGAATCACGAACATGAGCCAAATAGGCCAAACACCCCTTCTCGACCATACACCGATCCTTCATATAAGAAATAACCCTGCTGGAGGAATGACCAGGAGTCCCTTTCCACTCTAATTGAGGCAATCCTAGCAAGGCTAATGTCATTGTCTTGTTGTGAAATTCCAAGATAGTGTAATAAGGTGAAGGCCAATCCATACCCAATATGACATCGAAATCAACCATATCAAGGAGCAAAAGGTCCACCCTGGTTTCAAGACCCTCAATAATGACCGAACACAAATGATACACGCGATCTACAACAATAGCATCCCCCACGGGCGTAGACACATAATAGGGACGCTCAAGGAATCACGGGGCACAACCAAATACGAAGCAAAATAAGATGACGCATAAGAGAAAGTAGACCCTGGATCAAGCAGAACTGAAGCATCTGTATTGCAAACTGAAATGGTACCTGTGATAATAGCATCAGAGGACTTTGCTTCAGGTCTGGCCAGAAATGCATCTGTTGGTTGATTTCCCAATGCACACGCAAGTGTACGTGGTCGACAAGTAATATAGGA
>ML405004.1:5243-17194 GCA_005239525.1 Nicotiana knightiana
ATATATATATATATATATATATATATATATATATATAAATTGGGGGATCTTTAGGATGTGTATTCGGCTAGAAACTGAGGTTTACATTGGAGGGTCTCAAGACTTGTGGCATTTATATATCATTATGGATTCTACATATCAGTATCAGTAAGGTGAAGGGAATGGATTTAGATTCGCAGGAAGTCTCTTCAGGGTAAGTATTTTGAAGGTGGTGCTTTTGGGGATATTTGTGAGAGTATTCAGCGGCTTATGAGCCTTAGACGATATGGTTTTATGCTTGGGTCTCATGTGGTGAGTCTGGGTTGAGGATTGTGGTATTATGGCAAGGACAAGTTTTAATTCGAAGGTAATTCAAAAGGAACTTAGATAAATAATACAACTTGGTGGTAGTTCGAATCGGCATGGTAAGGGATATGATTAGTTCTTTGGGTTCTTATGAGGTAATGAGTTTCTACAGGTGTCTCGTGGAAATGCTCTTGGGTTTTTGGTTACCTGCGTAGCTTGGTTGAGCTAGAAGGATTCAGTCCTGACGGTTTGGTTTTGTGCAAATAGGATTCGGAGAGTCCTTAATGGATTCTACCACGATTAGAGATGTATATTTTCTACTGGCGTGAGGAGCATGTGATGTATAGTGATTTTCTTCTTGATGGAATCAAATGGAAAGTTCTTGGCTAGTTGAATACGTAGTTTCTTGTGGCTCGGAATGGATCATGAAGTTCTCATACTTATCATAGGATGGCATGGTATATGTGGTATGTTGTGTAGGGTGATATTTGCATGTGTGAGGTCACGGTTCAGTTCTGGAGGAAGGTTATAAATTCTTCGGCAACATGGATAGTCTGAGATAACTAGGTAAATGATATCACTAATTTGTGCGGCTTGATGAGGGTAAACATTTCAGAAAGGGCAATGCGTTTGAGTTAAGGGTATTCATTGGTATTGCGGCGCTCTCTTATTGGATCGACCGCTGATATTCAAGTTTGCTTGGTGGCACAAAACAATTATAGGAGTATCCCTCGTGGAATGATTCAGTATTAGAGGTTTGTTATATATTCGAGCGGTGGAGTTTGGATCAAATATGGTGATTCGTGCGTTTTATGGATTCCGGGACTGGGAGTTCTCATAAACAGGTTATTTTGTGGTTGTGGACCGTGAATATGCGAGAAAAGCTAGTCAGATGTTAGTATGTGCCATGATTCAGTCATTGTGAACTTTCAGAGAGTTATCTATCTGTTGCGGGTGACCATAGTTGATTTAGGGTTCATTGGTAGGCCTAGTATGGATGTGTGTTCTGCACCGTATCAGAATTGTTGACTCCGAATTGCTATTGTTGAGGGATGTGCCATTCGATTGTCATTGAACTTATTCGTGTTACGGAGTAATCTATGAGTTACCCTTCTGTGTTGCGAGGAGTTGTGATTGTTGGTTATATGCACATATGGTGCTTTTCTATTTGGGCTTTATAGAGGAATTTGAGTGAGAGAGGTATTTGGGTGTTGCATGATTGATTGCGCATTGGATATGTTCTTTCGGGCTGACATGGCATTGCGTCATTTACTTCTTCGTGGTTTTGGTGATTTACTTTTGGTACTAGACATCAAATTGCGCGTGGTTGATGATTTTGAGCATGGTGACTTGAGGTGTCTCATGTGGACCAGTGTTTGGATAGGGTTGCGCATTGCAACGAAGTTATGTAAAGGTATGATCCTTTATGTTAGATTCATGTGTTCTGGTTCTATGAAGTGTGATGTGTTCTCAGCATTGTGTTGTGGTGGTACTGGTGAGCTTGCGGTACATCTCTCTCATTTGAGTCATTTTTCCATGATTTGAGTACATTTGGACTGTTGCTTATTCGTGCGCGAGTCGCACGGGTTGTGGCTTTAGATTGTATCAATGTGTCATGTCACTAGAGTAGTCGTGTTGGATGAGATGAGGTCATTGAGATCTATAATCAATACTATCAGATTCGATTTCAGCATGTTGGAAGGATAATATCGGGATCCGGCTTAGAAATTTACTATGGTCCTTGCAGAAGGAGAGGGAGCTCCATGACTGGTTGATCTGAGGAATGGTTATGAATTTCTGCATGTTTCATTCATCATTGGCAGTATATGAAAGTGTTGGAATGAGGCTTTGGTTTGATAAGAGGTTTATTACCGGAATTGGCTTGTTTGAGCAGCTGTTGTGATTAGAAGTTATCGCTATGAGTGTTTGAGTTGTGTGGTATATCATGTGATTTTCATCTTGAATTGAGATTATGGCTTGATATAGCCTATTCAGACTTATTCAGTGTGTAGATGCGAGATTCCGAATTTATGAAAATTTTGGATATGAAAAGTTTGGTTCTAAGACTTATGGGCTAGGTTGAATTATGAAATTTAGTTATGTTGTGTTATCAGACCTATATGAGGTAGGGTGACGTGGGATCACCCCTGGTATGTGCATGGTAAGGTTATCCAACAATTTGAATGTTTTCAGAACAATTCTGGGCACGTTCGAGGACGAACGTATGTTTAAGTGGGGAAGGATGTAACGACCCGACCAATCATTTTGAGCATTTGCACTTCGCTCGCCAGTTCTCGGGCATGAATATCCCCGTATGATGTATTATGACTTATGTAAATCGTTGATTTTGGTTTTCAGGATAATCGGAATAGATTTAGAAGAATAATTCTTAGCTTGAAGCTTTAAATTTGAAAGGTTTGACCAAGTTTTGACTTTTAGTATTCGATCTCGGATTTGGATTTTTATGATTTGGTTAGCTCCATTAGGTGATTTTGGACTTGGAAGCGCGTCTGGAATGTGATTTGGAGGTCTGTGGTAAAATTAGGCTTGAATTGGCAAAATTGGAAATTTGGTGTTTCTCAGTTGGCAGTGGAAAATCGGGGTCGGAATGGAATTCTGGAAGTTGGAATAGGTTTGTAGTGTCCTTCGTGACTTGTGTGCAAAATTTGAGGTTAATCGGACTTGATTTGATAGGTTTCGGCATCAAATATAGAAGTTGGAAGCTCTTAGTTTCATTAAACTTGAATTGAGGTGTGATTCATGATTTTAGCATTGTTTGATGTAATTTGAGGTGTCGACTAAGTTTGTGTCACATTATGGGGCTTGTTAGTATACTTGGTTGGGATCCCATTAGGCTCGGATAAGTTTTGGAAGAGTTTTTGGCGATTTTGGCGTTTTGAGCATAAGCATATGTAATGATCCAAAGGTCCATTTTTAGTTCTAGAGATCGAAATTTGATTTCGAGACTTCGGGGATTTTGATAATGAATCATAGGAGTGATCTGGAAAGTTTGGCCTAATTTCATCAAGTCGCGATTGAGTTTTTGACGCGAAACATGAGTTAATTGTTTAACGAGCGAAATGGGTATCACACTGAGCATATGAGCTCCGAATTGAGTTTAGATTGAAGGGCTATGTTCGTATTATTATTTATGACTCATAGGAACAAGAATAATCAAATTCCGAGTTTGTACGGTGGAGTTAGAGCCTTTTTAGTGAAAATAAATATTACTGGTGCACCAGGATCTGGTGCGCACCTTTAGCGACAAGATTTGGCACTTTTAGCGACGGGAATGGGGCTTTTAGCGATCAGAATCGTGTTTTATTGAGATGTCTTGTTATTTTTAGCTCATTTCCACATTTTTGGACGAAAAGAACGCGACTTGGGACGATTTTTGAGCGAGAAGTCATGGGAAATATTGAGGTAAGTCACTTATGATCATTTCTACTCCATAATATTGAATTATCATCGAATAATCTGACTAGATTACATGTTTTTGAGGTGTAAAGTGGGGATTTTGACCTAGAGATTTGAAAATAAGATTTGAAGATTTGGAGGCTGAATTGTTATCGGAATTTAGTAATTTTGGTATGGTTGGACTCGTGGTTGAATGGGTTGTCAGCTTTTGTGATTTTTATTGGATTTCGACGTGGACCTGAGGGTCGGGTTTGGCCAATTTCGGGATTTTTGACTTAATTTGATTATTTTCGCGTGGGCTTTGTTCCTTTAGCATGTATTGATGTCATGATTCTGATTTTGGATAGATTCAGGGCGATTTGAGGTCGAGTCGAGCGGAAAGGACATCGCAAAGTAGATTTTCGTCCGATTTGAGGTAAGTAATGATTGTAAATCTTGTCCCGAGGGTACGAAACCCCGGATTTCACATCGTTTCACTATTTTGAAGTGGAGCACCGTTGGGGATTGTGACTTGGTCTGTCTCGTAGCAAGTATTACTATGTTTTGGGCTGAATGCCGTATTTGGGCCTCGTGCCAAGTTGTTAGGACCCTTAGGGGCTTTTACTACTATTTCCTTACTGCTTTGATTCAAAATTTGTACTAAGTCATGCTGTGTTTTACTGATTTCATAACTCAGTCTTGTTTACTCCGTTTTGATGCATAAAATGGTATTTTGGCTGAGCATCCTATTTTATTGATTGCCCGAGTGACTTGAGAGGTTTCTGACTGTATGAGGCCGAGGGCCTGTTTTGTGAGGACATCATGGGATCGGGCTGCGCGCTGCAGCATGCTGTACTGATTTATGATATATGAGAGGCTGAGGGCCTGATTGATTACGCCACAAGATGACTTGTTATAGCGCTTGGGCTGTAGGAGCCCCTCCAGATTCTGTACAACCCCAGTGAGCGCTGGTACCCTAAGTGAGTGATGTGATGTTGCCCGAGAGGCTATTCTGATGTTGCGCTCGCGGGGCTGATTACGAGTGATTTTGAGGTTGCCTGAGGGGCTGATTCTGAGTGATGTTATGCCCGAATGGCAGTTTATGATACATGTTTTCCCCGAGGGAATATTTATGATTTTCATCACTTTTACTCTAAACTTTATTGAAACACTTTGGAAACTATTGGAAAAATATCTTCAAATGATTTTTACTAAAAATCTGGTTTTAAGCAAGATGATTTGACTTATACACTGTTTTGAAGGTAAGTTGTACTTACTGTGATTTCATGACATGGATTCATGTGTTTCTTACTGCTCAATCCTTATTTACATTTATTACTTGCTGAGTTGGCGCACTCACATTACTCCCTGCACCTTGTGTGCATATCCAGGTATTACTGGGCGTGCTAGTGAGTGTTGTTTTCACCCGCCTCGGATATGTTGGAGTTAGTAAGGTAGCTCCACGACGATAGTTGAATTTTTAAAAAAAAGTTGCACGGCGATCGTAGCCCTGCTTTTCTCCCTCCTATATTCCTATAGATTATTGTTAGTTTCTTCCCAGTCGGTATATGTCCTAGTGTTATCGGACGGTCCTTTGTAGATGCTCATGACTAGTGACACCCCGATGTCGGGCTTTCTTTCCGCACTATTTTTTTGATCTAATTACTTCTTGAAGGTTTATTGATAAATATCTTGATTTCATTTTAATATTGGAAAAATTGATTATTTTTTTTAGTGTGTCGGCTTTCCTAGTACCACGATAGGGCGCCATCACGATCGGGTTGGTTTTGGGGTCGTGACAGTTATAGCCCCGATTCCCCCATTTCTGCTTCTTTATGTGTTTTTCAACTGTGTTGAGTTGTATCGAGTTGGTAGGTTTGGGTACAGAGTCGTTTTGAAGTGAAATGAGACACTTAGTCTCTTAGTTAGAAAGCTAAGTTAGAAAAGTCAACCGAAAGTTGGCTTATGAGTAAACGAACTCGGATTTGGATTTTTATGATTTAGTTAGCTTCGTTGGGAGATTTTAGACTTAGGAGTGTGTCCTGAATGTAATTGGGAGGTCCGTGGTAGAATTAGGCTTGCATTGGCGAAAGTTGGAAATTTGGCGATTTTGGTCGGCAGTGGACAATTATGTATCGGGGTCGGAATGTAATTACGGAAGTTGGAGTAGGTGTGTAGTATCATTTTTGATATGTGTGAAAAATTTGAGGTCATTCGGATTAGGGTTTGGTAGGTTTCAGCGTCATTGGAGAATTTTGGAAGTTTAGAAGTTCTTAGGCTTGAATCCGAGATTGATTTGGTGTTTTGGTGTTGTTTTGGGTGTTCTGGAGGTTCGACTAAGTTTGGGTAGTGATATATGACTTGTTGAAATTTTTGGTTGAGGTCCAGAGGGCCTCGGGTGTGTTTCGGATGGGTATCAGAGAGTTTGGAATTTGAAAAATGCAGCTGAAGCTGCTGTTACTAGTGTTTCCGCACCTACAGATGGGGAGCCGTAGGTGCGGTGGTCGCAGATGTGGATTTGGCCAACTGGGAATTGACCGCAGGTGCGAAGGTATTGTCGCACCTGCGAGCCCGCAGGTGCGAGTGGAGCACCGCAGAGGCAGAATTGGACGGATAAGGGGAGGTCGTAGGTGCGCCCTTTGGACCGCAGATACGTGCCCGTAGGTGCGAGGGGTGAGCCACAGAAGCGGAGTCGGGCGTGTTAATGAAAATCCGAAGAAACGGAGATTTATCCGCAGATGCGTAAATTGGCACCGGAGGTGCAAAACCTCTGGGCAGAAACTATATAAGCCACACTTCGTGAATTTTTGCCCTTTCTTCACCATTTTTGGCCGGGTTTTGAGCTTTGGGCAATGAAATTCAAGGGAGAAACAAGAGATATCACTGAGGTAAGTTACCTGGCTTTATTACGTGTGTTTATGATGATTTTCCCATTGATTAGTCATGAAATTAGTGGTAATTTAGGGTTAAGTTGAGGGAGTTGGGGCTTGAGTTTTGGAGAGTTTGAGGTGAGGATTTGAGGGACCATACGGAGTAGGAATTTGATAAATTTTATATGTTTAGACTCGGGAATGAACGAGGTTTCTAATTCTGCAATTTTTGACGTGTTTCGAGACGTGGGCTTGGGGGCCGGGTTTTAGCCTATTTCGGATTTTTGGCCTATTTATGTAATTTTTCTTGTGGAATTCGATTCTTTAGCCTATGTTGATAGTATTATTTTGATTATGGATAGATTCAGAGCTTTTGGAGATCGAGTCCAGAGACGAGGACATCCCGAAGTAGGATTTTATGTTATTAATGTAAGTAACCATTTTAACTCTAGCTTTGAGGGTATAAACCCGGAGAATTTGATATCATGTGACTATTTGGAGGTGATACCCATGCTAGGTGACAAACGTGTGGGTGTATACCGCGAGGGATTGAGACTTGGTCCGTCCCGTGAGGTTGTGAGGCCTAGTAGCCATTATCTGTGTTTATGTATTTACATGTTGTTGAACTTGACTGCCTTCATGTTAGAGATCATGCTTAGGCTTTATTCATGCTCACATTATTTGCGCTCAGTCATAGAAATTCTTGTACATGTTTACCTCAGTCTCTATTATTTTGCTGATATGTTGTAATACTTGATTTGGGCCATGTTCCCTTATTTGTTGAGAATGGTGAGGCTAGAGAGGTACAGGACTGAGTGAGGCCGAGGGCCCGTTGTGAGATATTTGATTATAGCACGTGAGTTGTCCGTGCAGCACGTGATTTGTCCGTGCGGATTCAGGTAATGATACCATAGCACGTGAGTTGTCCATGCGGATCCTGAGATTGATATTATGGCACGTGAGTTGTCCGTGCAGCACGTGAGTTGTCCGTGTAGATTAGTGCTTGGGCTGTAGGAGCCCCTCCGGGTCTGTACACCCCCAGCAAGCGCAGGTACCTATTGAGAGTGTGCATTAAGGGCTGAGTGATGGAGTGACATTGCTGAGAGGTTCATTTACTTTTGATGTTGTTGCATTTACCTATTAATTGCCTTGTAGCATTTGTTGATTTACGGAAATTACCTGCTTACTACTGTTTATCCTTAATTGTGAAAGGAAATAATTGGATTGTTCTGCTTAGCTCGTCACTACTACTTTGTTCCTTAGTTATTTCTGTTGCTACTGATGGAGTGATGGAGTGACATTGCTGAGAGGTTTCATTTACTTTTGATGTTGTTGCCTTTACCTGTTAAATTGCCTTGTAGCATTTGTTGATTTACGAAAATTACCTACTTACCACTGTTTATCCTTAATTGTGAAAGGAAATAATTGGATTGTTCTGCTTAGCTCGTCACTACTACTCAGTTCCTTAGTTATTTCTGTTGCTACTGATGGAGTGATGGAGTGACATTGCTTAGAGGTTCATTTCCTTTTGATGTTGTTGCATTTACCTATTAATTGCCTTGTAGCATTTGTTGATTTACGAAAATTACCTACTCACCACTGTTTATCCTTAATTGTGAAAGGAAATAATTGGATTGTTCTGCTTAGCTCGTCACTACTACTCAGTTCCTTAGTTATTTTTGTTACTACTAAGTCGCTTGTACTCATACTACACCTTGCACTTTATGTGCAGATCCAGGTGAGTTAGAGCACGACGATCGTTGAGTTAAGGCCGACTATCTTTGGAGATTGCAAGGTAGCTGCTAGTGTCCGTAGGATCTTGTTACTCCTTTTATCATCTATTTCTTCTTTGGAATGCATTGACAGTTAGAAAATTTATATATATTAGTTCATAGATTTAGACGCTCATGACTTGGTGACACCCTGATGTTTGGGGCTCGTTTCTGTATTTTTTTATATCGATATTTGGAGTTGGTTTAGTTTATGAGAAATTCAAATATTGAAAATGTTTTATTAAATTCTTATAATCAAATTTGTTAGTAATATTTTGGGAAATAGTCTTTCCTTGTATAACGATAGGCGCCATCACGACATGGTTTAGATTTGGGTCGTGACTTAATACTAGAGGGATCTTTAATTTAAAATCAGAAAAAATAATTCACCAAAGGGTGAAAAAGTTAACGCCAGTATAATATGCTGGACTTCTCTTAATTAATATAGAAAAGTTCAGAATCTTATAGCTTATTATACTGGAAGTATCTGTGATTCAAATAATAGACCAGAGCTTTCTGAATTGATATTTAAAACTCATAAAATTCTGAGTTTGTGTACATTAAATGCAGGATGCATACAAATTTCTTGATTATTGCTTTCGATGGCAAATGGACACCAGATTACAAGTATTTAGATCATAAAACAAAGCTTCTTCTTATAAATGATGGGACTTTATTTGACGAATTCATGAATAAGCTTTTTCAAGTTATGGAGTTCGACAGCAACAAGTATGAAACAACAATATGACTTAATATCAATTTAGGTACTTGCAAGGGAATACATGTGACAACAGATGAAGAACTAACTTCATGTATGATGCTTTTAAGAAGCGATCCATACCACAAATGTTCGAAATTTGTTGTTGAAATATCAGAAATAATTTCTAAAAACTTTATTAGAGATCAAAAATAAGAAGGTAATGCAATAATGGAGATTGACAATCAACAATTATTGAAGGCAAGCACATTTGTTCCGGAAGAGCAACTGATGGTGATTTCTGAAATACCAGAAGAGCAAGACATTCCAATTTATGAAATTACAATACAAAATGATAGTGTAAATCCTATAGAATATTAACACTCTAAAAAATTAGACACAATTGAAGGGAGAAAAAGGAAAGCTAAAGGAAAGGCAAAAGAATCCCCATCAATAATGCTAAAGGAAAATGCATCATTGGATGATGTAAAATCGAGGTTCGTTTTTAAGCCAAAAATGCTATGAATAGATGTTTTTGCTTAGCAACAATAAATGAGAACTTTGAGTTCTATGTGAAAAGATCAAGTAATACAAGATACTCTTTGATATGTACTGATATAAAATGTGGTTGGACTGTTCGAGGTTCATGAATTAAGGAATCAACACTTTTTAAAATAGTTATATTTCAGAGAACACATGAATACTCTGTTGACATTGGAAAGTCACATCAAAGATAAGAAACTTCAAATGTGATTAGAGATTACATGATTGACAGTTTAAGAGACATAACTACTGAAGTAAAGCCTAATTTTGTGATTTCAGAAATGAGAAGATCACATGGAATAGATGTTGGTTATGGGAAAAGCATGGCGTGCTATTCAAAAAGGGATATATTTATTAAGAGGCACAACAAAAGAAAATTATGAGCAACTGCCGTCATATTTGTATATGATCAAACAAAAAAATCCAGGATCATATACTAGTATTAAGAGAGATGCAGAAAACAGGTAAATATCTTGCTAAATATCCTTTAGTATTCATCTAGTCATATCGTAAAACTAAAATTTATTTACTTTTCAATGTAACAGGTTTGTTTACATATTTTTTATGTATGGGGCGTCAATTTCTGGGTGGAAGTATTGTAGACCACTTATTGCTGTTGGTGGAACATTTCTAAAAAATAAATATAGAGGTGTTCTATTAGTGGCAGTTACAAAGGATGCAAATAACCAGATTTTCCCTATAGCATTTGGTGTAGTGGATTCAGAGAATAACGAATCATATGAATGGTACTTCAGAGAATTAAGAAAATTGGCATTCGTAAAGATTTAATGTTTTTGTCAGATCAACACAAGGCCATTGCAAATGGAACTACAAAAGTTTTCCCTGAGTGCTACCATGGTATTTGCATATATCACTTAGAGAAGAATCTGAAGCAAAGAAGAGAGAGAAATACTGTATAATAAACCTGTTTTAAAGTGCTGCAAGAGTATACATTCAATAAGAATTTGATGACTTTATGTCCCAAATAGCTGTTGTTGATAAGAAAATATTCGACTATTTGGTGGAGGAACCAACAACAAGATGGGCTCGTTCACATTGTCCAAGACGACGATATGATATGCTAACAACAAATATTATTGAGTCAATTAATAATGTTTTGGGACGTGCAAGAGAGTTGCCACTTTTAACAATGATGGATTTCATACAAGAAAAATTGTAAATATGGTTCTATGAAAGAAGGACAACAACAGAAGAAATATTTCGTGAATTATCAAACTGGGCAGAAGCAACATTGGAAGATAAAATTAAACCAGCTTTTACATTTAGAGTATTGCCCATTGATCGACTAAAATTCAAAGTTAAAGAAGGGGGTTTATTGTTGATCTAGAAAAAAGAGTATGTGATTGTTCTGAATTTCAACTAGATAAGATACCCTGTAAACATGCAATTGCTGCAATTGACAGTATATATCAAAAGAAATTGGCTTTCTGCTCCACCTATTATACAAGGGACTTTTGGTTGAAAACATATGAAGGGCAAGTAAATTCTGTAGGTGATTCATCAACATAGGTTATACCAGATAATATTAAATCAGTAATCACTAAGCCTCCAGATGCAAAAGTTATGCTAGGAAGAAGACAAAAGAATCAACATGTTTCTTGTACAGAATTCAAGAAGAAATCAAGATGTGGTCGTTGTAAAAGATATGTGCATAACAGAACTAATTTCACAAATTCAGCAGTAGTTCATCCTTATGCAAAAAAATACAGGAAAAAGGATGATTGATTATATAGAATAAGGTTGCATATAATGATTCAAAACACTGATTGTCATTCAAACAATTTACTGTGCAATTCTTGTTTCTCAAAATATTATAAGTGTCAATTTTTTTTTGTTTCTTGATTTGAAGTCAAAATGAATCGTAATATTTTTCTTCTATAAAAACATACTTTTCTGGAGTTATATAAATAATTTTTGTTTTCCTGAAATCCATATATCTATCAAATTTTATATCTAATACTGATCCAGTATAATCTACTGATCTAGTATTTTTCTCTGGTTTTGAATCAATAGGTACATCCAAAACTATATGCTGGAGAGTTTTTTGTTTTCACATATCATTGAACCTAAAAATCTTATATGTACTCAGTTAAATATACTGGAACTCATTTCATGGAATATAGCAACATTCAGTGATGTAATATACTCATACAATATATTATACTGAAACAGTATAGTATACTCATACAATATATTATACTAATCTGGTATATTATAAACAAATGGAGTATATTATGCATCAAATTTTGTGAGTTTTACATATGAATTGAGAAAGCTCCATCATATTGTAGCGGTATTTTGTTGTTCTTTTGCAATATATATATATATATATATATATATATATATATATATATATATATATATATA